>NMUG010000634.1:0-21111 GCA_002855965.1 Monotropa hypopitys | reverse complement strand
TATATATATATAATTATATCATATACACGGTAACCATAAACCCTAATCCCTTACCCTTATTCGATCAAAACAAAAACTCTTAAGCTACCCCGATCAATTGTCTTGTTGTCACCTCATCTCTCTGTCGTCGCCTCCATCCTCGTCACCGTGAAAATAAAATATTTTAGTTGATGCTTTAGGTGATTGGATATTCATAATCTATGAATTCATGTGCTTATGTTATTTTTTACTTTAAGTTTACCAATATGGGAAATGGGAGGGGAGGAAAAAAATAAAATAAAATACAAAATCCGATTAATCTCTAGTCCTCGATTAATCCCCGATTAATCGGCCTAGTCGTTAGTCCCCACTCGGCCGCCCGACTAGCGCCTAGCGATTTTTAGAACCTTGATTTTTTATTCTGATTCTTCCATCATGACTCCTGATTTATCCCTCTTTAGTAATTATTTTTCTCTTACTTCCCCAATTAGAATTACCACTGCAAATGGCTACCCTATGCATGTTGTTTCCCCACTTCATCCCCATTATTCTCTCTATCTCTAATGTCTCTTCTATGATCCTAATTTATTGTTAACCCTTCTTTGAGTTAGACAATTGTTTGATTCTGATTTCATTGTCTTGTTCTCTTCTTCTAGTTTTGTTGTACAGGATCGAATATCCAAGAAGCAGAACGGGACCAAGGAGTTGGTGATCTCTATATCCTAGAGAGCTTGCACACCCCTATCCAACCTACTTGCCATCCGTTTCTTTAGATTCATCCCCTTTTTATCTTTGGCATTTATTTAGTGAGTGTTTGAAAACTTTAGTTACGTCAGGTTCGGGGTAAATTTTCATTTAGTGACATTTCTTAGTGCAGTTGTTGTAAATTTGCAAAAAATATCTACTTCATCTTTTGACAAAAGTACTTCTGTTTCTACTTCTCATTTTCAAATTGTTCATACTAATCTGTAAGGTCCTTCTCCAGTTGCAACTAAGGGTGGTTTGGTCTATTATGTTACTTTTGTAGATGACTATAGTAGGTTTTCTTAGGTTTACTTAATATCACACAAAAATTATTTTTTCCAAGATCTATCGCACTTCACTCAATGATCCAAATTCAATTTTCAACCTATATCAAAATCTACCTTCAGATTTGGCTGTGGAAGATTTCCTCTCCGAGTTCACAAAATTCTTAATTGACCAAGGAACTATTCATCGATACTCCCGCCAAAAATAAATGTGTTGAATGACGGCATCATCGTCCCTTTAATACTTCTAGGTCTCTTCTTCTTTGAGCCTATGTTCCTTCTGTATTTTGAGGAGAAGTTGTGCTCAATGCAGCTTACCTTCTAAATTTGATGCTCACTCCAGTTCTATCAGGTTATTCTTTGTATGAGCATTGCTATGGTCAGGTTCCTAACTATTCCTTTCTTTATGTGTTTGGTTCTGCTGGCTTTGCCATGGCTTTGTCCTTGCAAAGAGGGAGCGTAATAAGTTGATTGTTGTTCTATTTTATGTGTCTTTGGGGGATATGATATCACTCAAAAAGGCTATTATTGCTATGATCCAATAACCACAAAATTGTATGTATCTCGTCATGTTACCTTCCTTGAGCGGTTACTGTATTTTACCCTTCCACCAAAAAATGTCTTCTCGCCAAAGAGGCTTGACTCATGTTGATCATTTCCCCTTAGATGTTCCAGTTGAGTATATTAATACTCTTCAAGTGTATATTTTGTCATTGCCCCATGCTCCCTTTAGTTCTACTATGCTCTCTCCTTATTCATTGGTCTAATCTCTTCATCGTGCAACTTCTCCGTCTTTTCATCCCAGCTATGTTGCCTGTCCAACTGCCTCTGAGGACCTTGATATGTCTGACTACTGATATCCTACTCGTGATCCTCGTCCACCGATACAATTTGGTTTTGCTAATACTTATTTCTCTTCTTCCTATCATTCACTTTTGCTTTGCATACATACTTACTTTGAGACTGATTCTACAAAGAAGCCATGAATGACTAATTCATTGATCTTGCTAAAACTCAAAGCTTGGGAATTGGTTCCTCTACTAGATGGTAAAATTTTATTGGCTATAATTGGACTTACAAAGTGAAAACTCGTTCCAATTCTTTGAAGTGGTATAAAACTGCTTAGTTGCTATGGGGTTCTCTCAGGAATATTGAATTAACTACTAGCAGACCTTAGCACACATTGCAATAATGACCAATGTTCACCCTCTAATACTACAATGGTCGCCTTTTCAGGTGAATGTCCAAAATGCGTTTTTGAATGGGTGTCTGTCTAAAGAAGTTTATATGCACCCTTTGTTGGCCTTCTCTCATGCCTCTTCACTTGGTTGTCATCTAGGCCGAGCTCTCTATGGACATAAAGACTCTCTTCGTGCTTGGTATGAGCGGTTGAAGGATGTGGTTCTACGAATTGTCTTTCCTCTATGTTCATTACACCTCACATGGTTTAGTTTTCCTCTTGCAATATGTGGATGATATGATTATCACCGGTTTCGATTGTGCTATGATTAGCGAGGTCAGACTTCATCTCTTCTGCAAGTTTGAAATGAAAGATTTGGGTTATCTTCCATATTTTCTTGACATGGATGTTATCCCCTCTAATAAGGGCTATCTATTGTCACAGGCTAAGTATGCAGATTCTTCAACATGCTCATCTTAGTGACGAAAAAACAAATGATACTCCAATTGAGATACATGCTAAGTTCTCTGCTTCAGATGGTGTTTTTCTTGATGATCCTACCAAGTATTGTGAGATAATTGGCTGTTAAGTTTACATTACTACGACTTGACTTGACATTACCTATGTTGTCTGCATGCTCCTTTTTGTACGCATTGGGTAGTCTTGTTGTGTATTTTGATCTATGTTTGTGGTGCTATATTTCAATATTTGTTACTCTCTTCCACTTCAAATTTCACTCTTCGAGCTTATGCTGATGGTAATTAGGCATGTGATATCTCTGATCGGAAGTCTACCGCTCGCTATTGCATTTTTTTGGGTGATTCTCCTCTTTTGAAAAAGTAAGAAACAATCGGTTAATGCTCGTTCTATTACTGAAATCGAATATCGTGCTATGGCACATGCCACCTCTGAGGTAGTTTGTCTTTGCTGGCTCTCATTGGATATAGAAAAAAAGTGCTACCCAGATTGCCCACAATTCAATTTTTATGACCGCACAAAGCATATTGAGATCGATTGACATTTTGTTCGCCAACATCGTCAACCCGGCATTGTTCTATCGTCATTGCAGTTGGGTGATTTTTTTATGAAGACTAACACTACTCGTTTCTTATTCCTTTTTGGAAAACTCTCAATACTCTGTCATATTCTCCAAAGCTTGAGGGGTGTGCAAATATAGAATAGAACTTTGTGATTGTCGTCATTTATATTATTCATTAAGGGTAGTTTAGACTTTATGTTTTCTAGGGTCCACTAGGGTTTCTATTTTTGTTGTCACTTATATTATTAATTAAAGGTAGTTTATACTTCATGTTTCCTGAAATTCATGGGCTTCTCTATTAAACCTAATGGTTAAGCTTGTACTCTCCAATATCATACTAGCATCGCTCTCTGTTAATAGCTTTTGACCACAACCTCGGACGTGGGAGGTACAGTTTTCCGCTCAGTCGACCAATGCCCTTGAATACACTTAAGCTGACTCCACCGTAGAGGGGCCAACATGGAACTTCAGATAATAAGAAAGTTCTTGCAATAGAGGTAATTAGAGATGGTGGTATTAGGAATCATGTATCGGTTAGTTTTAGTGAGGGTATAAGAGACTCTATTGCAATATATAGATAATAAGAATGTGTTTGTATTAGGGTTAATTAACACCCTAAATACTTTTGATTATCTATGTTATCATGGCATCAAAGCCATGATATACCCTACCATTACCAACAACCACCAATGTCGCCATTCACTACCCCCATGTTGCTAGGGCTGTTCATTTTTCTGATGTTCTGAAATTTCCAAAAATCCGATCCAATTTTTTCCGATATCAGAATGATTTTTTTCATTCCGAATTCCGAATTTTCTGAATTTCAAATTTACCGAAAAAAGTTGAAATGGAATTGGAATATACTTTGGTATTTCTGAAAAAATTCCAATCATAGATTTTTGATTAATTTTCGAACAAATTTCGAATATGCATTGATATTTATATGAGAAAATTCAATTAATATTTATATTATTTGTAGTTGTAAGTGAGAAGATGAAATTCATAACGATTAATTAATCATATGACAACTTTAAAGTTTGTAAATATTAAAAAATTTTGATATTATACTCTTTAATTTGTACTTATATCAAGATTATCGTATTATTTTTTTCATCAGAAGACATTGTTCAAATTTCTAGTGCAATAAAAATTTCAAAGTTATAAAAAATTGAAAATTTAACCAAAATTCCAAAAATTTGCCAAAAATTCAAAATTTTTGAATTTCCAAAATTTCCGAAATTGGAACAGAAATAAAATTTCCGAAAGAATTAGTTCCGAAATTGGAACGAAAAATTTAGTTCCAAAAAATATATTCCGAATTCCGAAATTAGTTTTTCCGTTCCATTCTGTCCGATGTGCATCCCTACATGTCGCCCAACCATCCCTCGCCAATCAACCCCAGGTCAACAATCCTACGTCAGATATCGTACAGGTTGCTCGATCTCTTGACATGTAGACTCTGATCTCTGATCTTATTTACTGCTTTAGGTATTCGTTCATGGTCCTCTCACCACGCTCAATGTTCTGATTTCATTGGTCCCACTTCATACATGGATTTGGTTCGCTTGATCTATCATGTTAGAATTAGTCGTGTTAGATTTCGTAATGCAACTTGTGGTGGTTTGTTATGTTGCTTTTCATTGATGATGTGAGTCATGCATGTATTGTGCTGTGATTGTGGCTGTTTTTCATTGATCATGTGAGCCAAGATTGGTTGTCGTTTACTGGGTTGGTTGTTTTACCCCATTCGTCCATTATTGGTTTCTCTCAGTTATTATCGCTTCCACTGTTTCTTTTACTCTGTCTCATGATATGATTTACATAACTTTCATTCGGTTAAATGGCAGAAATTATGTTCTTTGAGCTAAGGCTGTTGAGGTATACTTTATGGGTAATACTCACTTGACTAATGATCATGCTAAGGAATTGGATTCAAAATATGCTGATTGAAAGGCCGAGGATGCTAAGATTCGTGTTTGCTTGTGAAATAAGTCTCTGATTAGTGGTACAGTAGTATTATTGATGACTGATACACTTTAGTGACGCTCAGGAGTTGTGTTCTGATGTTAGAATTTACGCAGAATGTATGATCTTCTTCATACTTACTTTTCACTTACCCTTTGTGGATATTCTTTCGATGATGATTATGTCAAGTTTCGTGATATGTAAGAGAAATTCAATATTTGCAGCCTATTTCCTCTAACATTCAGGTAATGCAGCGTCAACGCAAGTTTATGGATATGGTTGGGTCTTGTCTTGTCTGCCTTCGCCATACGATCATGTTCGCTCTCAGCTTCTGGGAACTCAAGACTTTGCTCGGTGAGGTATTCATCCATCTCTGTTAGTTCTCTCTATTTTTTTTTTTTGGGTCAAGACCACCAGTATCCCCGGGCCAGCTTACGCGCACCACGAGACTAAATCTGGCTTCGAGCCGGGACGGACCCTTGCGGGCGGCAAAGCTCTCCCAACAAGTATTTTAAAGCTGCTGCATTCCCAAGGCTCGAACCCGAGACCTTGGTTAAGCTGGCAGAGCACCAAGCCAACTCGCCAAGCCCCTGTTGGTTTAGTTCTCTCTATTAGATATCAGTTTTGTTGCTCCATTGCCCCTGAATCGTTTTGCTTTAGCCACCATTGTTTTTGGTGGTTCCTTCTCTTGTGATATTAGGTGTGGTGGTGGGGAGTCAGGGGAGGAGTCATGATGGTTTTGGTCATGAATCTGGTCGAGACGGCCTGATTTTGGTTATAATTTCAGTTGAGGTGGTTGTGCACCAGGTGGAGGCAGTCGTAGTCAGGATCGTGTTCCTCAGTATTGCACTTATTGCAATGGAGCTAATCATACAATTGAGTAATGTTGGGATCTTCATGGTCGCATGCCTACCTATCAGGTTTCTGTTTCTGAGGATGATGGACTGCAGTTGCCTAGCACTTCTACCTATGCTCCTAGATTGGTTACTATTTCAAAGGATGAATATCATTGCCTAGTTTCCACACAAACTTCTTAAACGCCATCTTCATCCATTGCTACGTTCGCTCAGAAAGGTACCCTTGCTTATCGTGCTACCAACACTCTAGGTGTTATTGGTGCTTCTAATCATATGACTCAATTCTCCTGGAAACCCCACTTTTGTCACATTATCTGGTGCTTATACTACTAATATCATTGGTTTGGGATTCAATAATTTAAATGTCACTTTCTTTGGATACAGCTTTATGCGTGCCTCGTTTTCCCTTCAGTCTTGTATGCGAGTACGATTACCAAATCTTGAAATTGTCCCATCATTTTTTTCTTGTTGCTTGTGTTTTGCAGGATTTCAAGATGGGGAAGAAAATTGGTAGCCTGTATTACTTTGCCAATGGAGAAATCCCTACCTTTGCTGCACTTCAATATTCAGTTTTCCCCTACCATCATCATTGTCGTTTTGGTCATACGTCACTGTGACAAAGTAAAAATGATACGGAGGAAAAATAAATGTATTTCTCTTATTATTTTCAGCATATTACAAAGAGAGATTAAATAGCCAAACCAAGGCCTAAAATTAGGAAACTCTATACAAATCAAATCCCTAAAATAAAGCTAATCAAATCCCTAAATAAAGCTAATCAATTAAGTCCTTAATTAACTCCTAATTAAGTCCTTAATTGATTTACAAAATATACTTAATTGATTTATACATTCTACATGATTTATACAATTTACATTCCCCCTCAAACTCGTGATGCGACGGCAGAGAGCAGTGAGAGTTTGTGAAGGAGATGACGGAAGTGGGCAACGGTGTGAGTCTTTGTGAAGAAGTCTGCCAACTGTTGTGTAGAGGTGACAAACGGCAAGGTAATGGTTCCAGACTGAAGGTGTTGCCGAATGAAGTGACAATCAATTTCAATGTGCTTGGTGCGCTCGTGAAAAACTGAGTTGTGGGCAATCTGAATAGCGCTTTGGTTGTCACAGTAGAGAGGCGTAGGAGAAGGTACAGAAATGCCCATATCTGATAAAAGTCAGCGAAACCATATAATCTCTGAAGTGGCATGACCCATAGCTCGATATTCAGCTTCAGCAGTAGAGCGAGCAACGACAGACTATTTTTTGCTTTTCCAGGAGATGAATGAATCACTTAGAAAAATACATAGTCTAGAGGTGGACTTGCGATCATTAACATCCCCGGCCCAATCAGCATAAGCATAAGCTCGAAGAGTCAAGCTTAAAGTAGAGGATAACAAGAGACACTGATGGGCGATACTACGAATATAACGAAGAATGCGAAGTAAGACGGTCCAATGTGTAGTACTCGAGGCAGAGACATACTGGCTAACCACGTGAACAGCATCGGCAATATCCGGCCGAGTTACTGTAAGGTAGACGAGGCATCCTACGAGCTCACAATATTCAGTAGGATCCTCTAGGAGAATACCATCGGAGGCGGGAAATTTGGCGTGCAGTTCAATAGGTGTATCAACAATTTTATTGTCAGTCAGACGAGAGAGTATATCAGCAATATATTTAGACTGAGATAATAAATACCCCTTAGGAGAGAAAGCCACTTCTATGCCAAGAAAATACCGAAGAGGACTCAAGTCTTTCATTTCAAATTCTTGGAATAAGTGGCGCTTTACTTCATTAATAGCATCAGTATCAGAACCAGTGATGATCATATCATCCACATATAATAGAAGAAAAACTATGCCATGAGTGGTGCGACGTATAAAGAGAGCGGAATCGTGCATACTTGGTTGGAAACCAATCTTGACTGTGACATCTTGAAAATGGGCATACCAGGCACGGGGGGATTGTTTTAAGCCATATAGAGCACGACGAAGCCGACATACTAAACCAGGGGGATGAGAGAAACCCGGAGGAGGGCGCATATAAACTTCTTCAGATAGATACCCATTAAGAAAAGCATTTTTCACATCCAACTGATATAATGACCACTGGGAGACTGCGGCAACAGAGATCATCGTGCGAACAGTGGTCATTTTGGCGACAGGAGCAAAGGTCTCGTCATAATCAATTCCGTATTCCTGAGAGAATTCCTTAGCAACCAAACGGGCTTTATATCTTTCCAGAGAGCCATCTGAATGTGTCTTTACTTTGTAAATCTATTTGCAACCAATGAGATTTTTGCCATTTTGTAGGGGAACTAGCTCCCAAGTATTAGATTGAATAAGAGCAGGTAATTCAGTATTCATGGCATCTACCCAATGAGGATCATTACAAGTCTCTTTGTAAGACCTAGACTCAAGGAAAGAATGAAGACGAGACAAAAAAGATTGGTAGGATAACGAAAAACATGTGTTAGAGAAATCAAATCTTACCGGTGATTTGCGATTTTCTCGGAGGTGATATCGATGTCCAGGCGGATCAGGGGCCACCAAGTCAGACTGAGGAACCATAGAGTTAGAAGCTTGTGGCAGATGTATTGTAGAGCGATGAGAGTAGGTTACTGGGAATGGAGAGACGGGTTTCCAGGGGGCAGGAGGTAGTGCGGTTGGGGTGGGTGTTGTTGAGATATCAGACACCTCGAGGGTAGATGTATATTCTTCGTCAAGAATATCTATGGGAAAAGGGTCGATGCAAATCAGATCCTCCTTGACTATTGGGGTAGTTGAAGGAGGAAGTTTGAAGTATGGTAGACGTTCAAGAAATGTAACATGTCGAGAGACGTACAGTTTTTTGGTGACAGGATCATAGCACCGATATCCCTTTTGATTGATGCCATATCTCAAAAAAACACATAGTACACAGCGAGTACTCAGTTTTGTGCAATCTTTCTTGGGAAGAAGGACAAAACAACTAGAACCGAATACACGAAGAAGAGAATAGTTGGGAATTTCACCATGCAGACGTTCATATGGAATACTTCCAGATAGAAGTGGAGTAGGCATTCGATTAAGGAGATAGGTAGCAGTGTGAACAGCTTCTCCCCAAAATACAGGTGGTACAAAAGAAGACAAAAGGAGAGATCGGGCGGTGTCAAGGATGTGGCGATGTTTTCGCTCAGCCTAACCATTTTGGGCAGGGGTGTGAGTGCAGGAGGACTA
The DNA here is from genome assembly GCA_002855965.1 of Monotropa hypopitys. NCBI lineage: Eukaryota > Viridiplantae > Streptophyta > Magnoliopsida > Ericales > Ericaceae > Monotropa > Monotropa hypopitys. Next base: position 11,849 of record NMUG010000634.1, on the reverse strand, counting down.
ATGTATAATCCCACATGTTTCAAGAAAGGCAATAAACTCAGAAAGATTATATGCTCCACCCAGATCAGACTGGAGTATTTTAATTGATGTGAAGAATTGGGTTTGAACCATAGCATGAAATGTATGAAAAATTTGTAGAAATCCGATTTGTGTGTTAGCAAGTACACCCAAGTATATCAGCTGTAATCATCAACAAATGAAACATAATAAACAGAACCACCTTTGGTTGTAACAAGAGAGGGTCCACATAAATCAGTACGAACAAGCTGAAAAGGAGCTGTGGAAACAGACGTGCTTTTATTAAATGGTAAGGCTGACATTTTTGCAAACTTACAACCACTGCATTTAGAAATATCACTAGTTGAAAGTTTGCCCAAAGAACCAGACTGAGCTAAAAGTTTGAGACAGTCACTAGATAAATGCCCTAATCTAGAATGTCAAAGATAAAAAGGAGTGGAATGTTGATCTAAACAGAATGATGGTGCTGCTACGGGAGTTGGTTCTGTTGGAATATGCAAGCTTTTCAAGATATATAGATTACCAACTCTATGGCCGGTCCCAATCTGCCTCTTGGATACCTAATCCTGCACAACACAACCAAAAGAAGAAAAGAGAACGTCAAAGCCGGAATCAGATAACTGGCTAATCGAAAGAAGGCTTAAAGTTAGCTGAGGGACATAAAAGACATTAGGAATCGATAGTAATGATGAAGAAATAGATCCAACATATTTAACATGCATGGGAGAACCGTTTGCGGTGGCAATACTAATAGGAGACATGGGTTGAGCATAGTGACTAAGAATGGACAAATCAGGATGAGCCAGAGTCAAAGATCCAAGTTGTGGGTAAAATACCTTGAGTAGGAGATTTTTGCAAACCTGACTGTGTAGTAGTCATGCAGAAGCTTGAGATGAGTTCCCATGGATAGCTGCCATAAATGCCTTGTACTGCTGATACTCGTCAAACATGGGAGATGGAGAAATATGGCTGGAGGTTGGAGCTGCCATGGCGGAAGTAGAGCGAGAATGATGTTGTGGGGCCTTGAAGGAAGTCGAATGAGAATGATTGTGTCCCTTGCATTTATTTGGACATGCATTCTTCCAATGACCCTTCTCGTGACAATAACTACACTCATCCATCGCAATGTGATGTTTCGGTTTGCCTGTTATCTGGATGAGGTTGGATGCAGGGGTGGCCAGGACAGGTGTTGTAGGAGCAGGTTGAATAGCAAAAACAGATTCTGCGGGAGAGGAATTGTTATCTACTTTAAATCTTATTTCTTCAGCAATGAGTTCGTGGACAGCTCCATCAACAGATGGTAACAGAATGCGGTACAAAATTGCCCCATGAAGAGACTCAAATTGGCTACGGAGGGCCATAAGAAACTGAACCAATCTTTGTTTCTCACGATACTCCGCATAAGTAACATTGGACTGTAAGGCATCAGGTTCCATAAGAGCCAATTGATCCCAATAGGAGGTCATTTCATTATAAAATTCATGTATGGATTTATCACCCTGCAGAGCTTTACGAATAGACATCTCAAGTTCATATTGTTTTGCAAAGTTGGATTCAAGATATATACTCTTTAAATAATCCCATACTTCTTTTGATGTATCATACTTTGAGAAGTTCATACCGAGACTGGATTCTGAAGAGTTGTGGAACCAGGTCAAGATTTTGGCATCATCTCTCTCCCATGTGGCTAAGGCAATAGCATAATCTTTAGCATTTTCATCCGACGGTTTGACAGTGATACCGGTTATATGCCCCCACAATCCTTGACCAGTGACAAAAAATTTCATGACTCGGGCCCAATAGGAGTAGTTGGACCCCTTGAGAATAATTGTAATATCATTGGCTTTATCCCCTGACATGATAAAAAAATGCAATCACGAAAAATAATGAGTCAAAACAGGGATTTGTATACCGAGGGCTGGAACAGACCTGAGCGTGTAGATTGGTGCAGATCGAGGGCTGGAGGCGATGTCAAGGTCGAGGTCTGGCAAGGTGTAGATTGGTGCAGATCTGGGCATGTTTACTATTCTGAAACAGATGCCGGAGGGCAGAAAGGGCACTTGAGGGTTGCTGAGTTTCAGATCAAAGTCTGTCGGAGGTGGGTTTGCAGTCAGACGAGAGAGGCGAGAGGCGAGAGGCGAGAGAGGCGATGCGGGAGGCAAGAGAGGCGATGCGGTGCTGAGAGGCGAGAGAGGTGATGTGGTGCTGAGAGGCGAGAAAGATGATGGCGGCTGGAAGGCGATGGGAAGACCAGCGACTGGCTGGTATGAGAGGTGGTCGATAGACAGTCGAGTGGCTGGTGCTGGTGCAGGACACTCGACTGTGGCGACTTGCTGGTGCGGGAGATTGATGGAAGTCCAGCGACTGGCTGGCTGGTGCTGGAGTCGATGGGTGTGGCGGCTACAGACTGGTACGTGACCTAACTAGCTCCGATACCATGTGACAAAGTAAAAATGATACGGAGGAAAAATAAATGTATTTCTCTTATTATTTTCAGCATATTACAAAGAGAGATTAAATAGCCAAACCAAGGCCTAAAATTAGAAAACTTTATACAAATCAAATCCCTAAAATAAAGCTAATCAAATCCCTAAATAAAGCTAATCAATTAAGTCCTTAATTAACTCCTAATTAAGTCCTTAATTGATTTACAAAATATACTTAATTGATTTATACAATTTACATGATTTATACAATTTACAGTCACTCCAAATCCTCAAACGGATGATCCCGATGCGTGGTCGTGTCAAGAATCTTCCATGTGATCCACTACTCTTCTTGTGCTCGAGCTCATATGCAAGTTGAGACGTTAGTTAGAAGTCACATGTGCCCTTTTATTTCAAATGCAGGTACCCAAATCCTTTTGGAGTTACGCACTTCTTGTTGTTGATCATCTTGTGAACTGTATGCCTTCTTCGCTTTTAGAGGAACAAAATCCATATAATGTGTTGTCTCTGCTCGTCCACTTTACTACAACTTCAGTCAGGCACTAAACCTTAAGATTTTGGGGTGCATCTAATAGGTTCATACACTAGATCCCGATAAGGATCAATTCAATCCTCATGCCATCAAATGCATCCTTCTTGGGTACTCCCGGACCTAGAAGGGTGGTATTTCAGAATCCAAAAGTGTCAGAAGTGTTACTCCCCTTATCTTATCTTCGTCGTCATTTTATGTGCGTTGAAGTCACATTTCATGGGTAGTTACCTTTTTTCCAATGTCACATTTCATGGGTAACCTTTTTTCCCATGTCCTACTCTTGTGGATCAGTCATATTACATTCACTTTAATTCCATCACCAACCCCACCCTTGTGCCGCCACTGCAGGTGTATGTTTCCTGGCCCAAAATTATGCCTGCTCCACCACAGTCTACAGCTTGTCTTCTCCTCCATTATGAGATTTGGTTTCTTTTTCAAAATATCCCAATTGCACTTCGGTAAGGTATACGTACTTGTACTTTTCATCTTATTGCCTAGTATGTACCTTATGATCACTTTTCTACATGCCTCTGTACTTTGTTCTTTATGTTTTGTCTGCCTTTCATGAGAGGGCTAAGCATATTGAGGTCATTTGGTTCTGGAAAACGTGGATAGTGATATGATAGGTACTCCTTTTGCGACCACAGGTGTTCAATTGGCTAATAGTTTTACCAAATCAATGTACAAGCCACTGTTAGAGTTTGTTGCGTCACAAGCTTGGTCTTGGTAATATCTACTTCTCAGCTTGAGCCGGAGTGGTAGGGGTTGTGCATCAAGTAGTTTTAGTAAGTGAGGGTATATTAGGCTTTGCCCTCAGCACTTTTGATTATCTCTAACATCAAGGGTTGTGTGATAATAGGCTAGTGATGCTATAGCATTGTCGTAGGTGGAGGGTTGGCGGCAACAGTGGTGACAATGGTTTTGGGGGTCTTAATGGAGAGACGGTGGAACTCTTGTGGTGGTGAAAGGTGCATTGGTGGGGTGATGACATTACACCTCAACAGTCGCATAAGCATTAAGTGAAATTTAGCAAACACAAAATAATAACATAATATAACCATAATATAACCATGTAGTCCCCAATCATTGAGGGTATAGGCGGAGGAAAGGACTTGCAAATGCTATAACCTATACCAACAGCCCCATCATGTAAGGATGGAGCTAGGCTCCATGTCCCCAAGGTTATCCTCCCATGGATGTACAATGAACAATTACATCCGAATCTGAACGCAATGGCCAAGAATCTTTCAAATGTCAGAATGATAATCCACAAATTGAAAAGCAAATCAGATTTCCAAAATTCTGAAATCATTCACTTGTCAACCAAAAAACTGACCCTGCAGCCTGACACAAACTGTGAGACCAATGTGATTCACCAACTTCCATGTGATAAATGATCAGTGTTCAAACAACGCAATATAATGTGCCTTAGCACATGTGACTCGCATGGAGAAGAGGGCAGGGCTTAGCCCTTCTGCAGACTGATCTTTGCAATGCAGTTGAACATCAGCTTACAAGGACTCTACAGGTCCACCAAGGTACACGTACAATATACAACAGCGTAGGGATTATGGTCGGACTCAGTACCTGTTTCTCCAATATCAAATGAAAGAAGATAAAGAAGCCCATATTTGATGGTCCAGCGTTTTCTTGCTTCCTTGATATGGAGATACAATACTCTGTTTCCAATCAATCCATTAAATCTCAACTGCAGATTTATGTACCATCTATATCACACATGATTTAATGCGCATAAAGGTTGAGGTTGTGTGGCAACAGACGTGCGTCCGTACTTAATTTTTGGATACATATATTAACCGTGTATATCAAGTTTTTAGGCTTGGGAGGTCTAGAGGCTAAGCAAAAACCCAAACTCAAGATAGATAACTTAGTTTATGTCAATAGGTTATATGAAAACTGTAACGGTCTAGAATTTCTTGAATTATATGTGGAAATTTCTAAATTCTATTCCTTAGATTTTGATTGATCTTGATCTCAAAATTTTCTTATCATTGTTAGTGTGATTGATCATAGAATGTTGTAGATAATTCAATTGTGAATCCAATGCAACTTGAATTGTTCAAATCGGAGTTCGGACGAAGGATCTAGGCCAAAGTTGGATTTTTCCCCTTGGAGGTCCCTATTTCCGGAAGAAGGGTGAGGCTAGGCCTCCTCTACCGGAAATAGTGTAGAGAATTGCGGAAGAAGGGGCCTGGACTTTCGGAAAAGGAAGATCTGGGGCCTGGACTTCCGGAAAAGGAAGATCTGGGGCCTGGACTTCCGGAAAAGGAAGATCTGGGGCCTGGACTGTAACACTCCGTAAATTTTAGTTTGATTGGCTTTCGTCTCGATGAGCTTTTCGTTGGAAATCCGCTTTAAATTAAGTTCTGGGATACCTAAAACACTCATTTCATCGTATCAAATACCCAAGTATTGCTTAGAAGTCTCGTTGAGACTTTTGGAATTCGTTGAGATCAAGTTCGGGCTTGTCGGGATGACCTAAAACCATCAAAACATCAAATCTTTCATTTCGAGGCATGCTGCATCGGTGCAGCCTTTCGATGCATCGGTGCAGGGCTTGTTTTAGTCTTGCATCGGTGCAAGACCAATGCACCAAAGTTCTGCTGAAGGAAAGCTGCAGGTGCATCGGTGCAGCCCTATGCTGCATCGGTGCAGGTCATGGGTGCATCGGTGCACCATCGATTTTGAAACCCTCGGATCAAGTTTTTCCCCCGGTGCACCGGTGCAGGTCTGTTGTTTGGCCGAGATTTGTGAAGGTTGCACCGATGCAGATTATGGGTGCACCGATGCAACTGCAGTTCTGCAGATTTTCATTAAGGGTAAAAGGGTCCTTTTGGCTAGGGGTCCTATATAAGTGTTGGAAACGATTTTGGGGGGATCTCCTCCCCCATTTTGAAGCCCTAGCCGACTTCTCCTCTCCCTCTTCTCTCCCTATCCCTTCTCTCCTCAAGGGTGGTGAATCCCTAAGGTTTTGGAAGAAATGCAAAGGAGAAACGACGTTCCCCTCACTCTCCTCTCCGCGGTGATGTACATAACTCGGTAAGTCTTCTCCCTCCCTAGAACTCTCAGTTTTGAATCTCGCTCTAGTGTGTATGTATTGTTGCTCATTGGGTGTATTATTGCGAGGGCTTCGCGATGACGGGCTTTGTTCACTACGGCGGTCATGGAGGTTTTCCGGCGAGTGTCACCGGAGCTCCGACGAGGTAGAGTTCTTCCATCCCTCTCGTTTGTATTGTTGGTATTCTTGCTTCTCCCTTACATGTTTTGCGAAAATCCGTCGGTTGGGTGATTTTGTGAAGTTAGGGAAATTTGTATTGTCGATCATTGTTCGCGTCAATTGGTATCGTACACGTATGGTCTAGGGTCTCTACGCGTTCCCTAGGGGATTAATTGTTCGATTGTGAGTCTAATTTTGAAAAGCCCCAATTTGATAAAAATGCGTCGCCGTCGGTTTAATAAACTTAATTGGGGAAAATACTTGTTTTGGACACTCCTCGGGAGGTTTATGGATGAAAACGTAGTTGTGACACGTTTTGAAAGGAATCGAACAAAATGAAGTAGTGTGCGAAAGATTGACATGTTTTGGTGAAGTGAACGGAAATATTTTGGGAATGAACGTTTTTGTGAATAAACGGAACGTGTTGAGATAAATGAAATGAACGTCACATTGAATACGATGTTGACTAGGAGGTTGTTGCCCTAGGTCACACTGAATGATTGAATGAAATGATAAAATGTGACACGTGACTCTTTACGAGGGAACTGTTTACTCTATACGAGGATTGGATATTGATGAGTGGCTATGATTCGGGTTGCTTACCTTGTGTCATTGTTTAGAGTGGCACACGACATTGCGCAATGGGGGATTTGACTTGACCCTCCCGGCGAGCCGGGGAAAAACAGGAATGATACGACATGGAGTTGACGGGCTCCTATGCGGAACTAGCCGATACTCCATGATTGTTGATTGATATTGGCCTTGCTCCTACTAGAAGGCATGGAAATGGAATACACGTGAACTTGGAATATAATGGGAATTGGAATACGTTTAAATACGGAAAACGAGTCTTTTACTTAGTGTGAGTCTACACTTGACACGATTCCCTTTGGCCTTGTCTAGGCAACGGTTTGGTAGATGTTGGACGTGTGGTACTTATCGTTTGAGTCTTGGTCAGACACGGTGCTTTACTACTTTTCTTTACGACGAGTCAAATATGGAATTTGAAAAAAAAGGAAATGTTTTACTTTAATGAGATCTATTGTATTGTATCATTTGCATTCCTTGCACTGTCACTCACTTGCACCCCAATAGTATAGACGTTTGGAGATGGATTACCTCTACCAGGCGATTGTGCCTGACCCTCTACTTTTGTAGGAACTACTCTCCCTCATTAGGAGTGGCTGCGAAATCCGTTGCAGGACTTGAGGCTGGACCGGATTGTAGTGATGGGTCACTTTTCTTTTCAGTATTGTACTCTCTTTTCTTTATTGTTGGCCGTTGTGTACAGGATTAACTTATAAAATCCTATTTTGGCCCCTTTCATTTTAGTTGATGCATCTTGTAAAGGGTTATGATATAAAACCCTACTAGCATCATTTGATCTTTATTTCATTTCAGTGTTGGGCAATCATTGTAATAATCATTGTAATGAGTAGTGAGATGTGTTGGTTGTTTTACCCCTTTGGTTTGTATACTCTTGCCCATTTAACACTTCTCAAAAAAAAAATCTCAAATTTTGGGAGTGTTACATGGACTTCCGGAAAAGGAAGATATGGGGCTTGGACTTTCGGAAGAAGGGAAGAAGGACAGGGTGTTCTTCTGGAAAAAGAGAGGAAGAGAAGGAAAGGAGAAGTCCAGAGGGCCACTCTTCCGGAAGAAGAGGTGCGCTCTTCCGGAAGTTGGTGAAGGCAGAAGTTGGCCGAGAATGACAGAGCCTTGGGCTTCCGGAAGTTGAGGCTCGCTCTACCGGAAGTTGGGAAGGCTGCGGGAGGCCAAAAGGTCCAGTGACCTGCTCTACCGGAAGAGCAGATCTACTCTACCGGAAGAGCAGGGATGGCAGAGGGTCTGCGGGAAGAGCAGAGCCTTGTTCTTCCGAAAGAACGGGCCTGCTCTACCGGAAGTTCGCTTGTTAAATTTTTGTTGTGCGGGTTTTCTTCATTAAGGGTATTTTGGTCTTTGGGCCGTGATATAAATCCATCCCTTGTGCGAAAACCCTATTCTACAGTAGACTCTTCTCTCTCTCTTCCGTCTACTTCCTTCCCTCACTCAAAGCTCTCTATTCTCTCTTCAATTTTGGGTGTTTGGCTTGGATTTTGAAAAAACCCCAAGGATTAAAGACGTAGAGGCCGCCTTGCTCTCTCTATTGACATGCAAAGCTTGCTCACCTCTCAAGAATCCCTCATCTAGGGTTTTGTAAGTATTTGCTCAAATCATTTCAAGATGTAGAGTTTCCTAACCCTTTAACATATATGTATGTTTATTCCCTTCTCTTCTCCTTTAACTCGTCAATTTCATAGTTGATACACGTAAGTTGGGTCTACGGTCACGTTTGGGTTAGAAGCCAAGTTTAGGAGTTGTTGTAAGGGGTGGTATGGACTCCCTAGAGCATCAATTTTATTTTCCCGCGATCTATTTTGAAAACCCCCCAAATTTTTTTAAAAATCCTAATTTGACTTGATTTTGAGAAATTGGGGATTTGGGGAAATGAGTGTGGAATTGTGAAATTGATGCTTGAAATATGAAGTTGGTATTTATAAACCATGGAAAACATTGATTTTTAGCCATTGGGCTTACTTTGAGAAAGTGGAGAAAAACATGATTTTGGAAATCAAGTGGTAAATAATATCAGATATTGATCCTTCGAATTGGCTACCTTATATGGGATTTTGATCCCTGGACATTCTATATTCACGACATTGCACAATGGGGGTTTGACTGGACCCTCCCGACGAATCGGGTAATACTAAGAATCTCACGGTTAGTAAATTGACGAGCTACTAGCACGGAACTAGCCTAAACTCTTTATAAATCATTAATTGTGGTGAGCCTTATATTGATAAGGAAAAGAAGGAAAATGATTTGGAAAACCCTTATCTTGATAAGGTGGTGTGTTTGACATGGATACTTGGTTTATTGGAAAAATGTTGAAAAGGCACTCTTAACGTGGTAATCCCTTCAAAATCTTTCAGGTCCTCCATGCATGCATCACATGTTTACTTCTATACATTGGCAGGCACACACACCATCCATATATATCTCTTGTTTAGGTTTCTCTACTAGGCGTATGTCTAACTCTCTATTTTTAGAGAAGAAGCCTTTGGAGTAGCTTGGAGTGGAGCTCCTTGCCCATTGGAAGATTTGGAGTCTAATTTATGTATTGCACTTTCTAACTTTCATTTACGCACTTTTCTTTTAAAGTTAATGATCTCTGGTTTGTAATAATTTAGATTAATATTTTTCATGCTTATGTCTGCATGTGATTGATACATTATGCATGTGGGTGGTATTTGGATGATTGTTCTTCTTTTAGCCGTTATTTCACTTGTTCTAATATCACCTTCAAAAAATGGTTTAAAATTTTGGGGCCGTTACAAAAACCACTAACTCTACCCATTCATTGTCAAAAACTTAACTAGCTACCTTTTAGAGACCGTGACAAAATGCTATCATTTCAATCTCAAAATAAAGATGTCAATCACTTCAGAAAGAATTAGGGAATGTTAAGATTTGTTTTGTTATGTATTTCTCTAGTATTAGTTAGTCAAGGGTAGTTTTGTCTTTTACATTGTAAACTTGTCTACATTAATAACCTTCGTGCATTAGGGTACCAAAAGCACTAATCACTTCAGAATCTATCAACATCGTATCAGAACGGTGATTCGCCACTAAACCTTACCGCACAACCACACACTAGTGGCATCCCACACCACCACACACCAGTGGCGCCACCCCAAATCAAAACCCTAGCCTTACTCAGAATGAAACCCCTACCCTTACTCAAAACCCTCCAGCGATCGCGTGATCGCATCCATTAAGTGCATCAAATCTAGTCACCTCAATCGATTTGGTCGCTCTATTCTAATCACAGCTATCATCAAAATTGACTGATCGCAGATAGATGATCGTGGTTCTCTCGAATCGCTGGTTGTCAATTTGTATTGGTTGTTGCTTTGCTTTGGTTTTGATGGTTGTATAGACGACGAGATGTTCTGCCTTCATAAAAGTTGCTTCGATGCCTTTGTGGATTCGGGACTCCGGCTTACATTGCTTTTGATGTTCGGCTTCGGTTGTTTTGTTTTTCTGTCTCTTTGTCAGTGATGGTACTCTTTTTTGTTGCTGGATTTTGTTCATGTTATTACATGAGTTATGTACCATCACTTCCAATTTTACATCTCGATTACTACTGCTAGTTTTTATGGTTTCCTTTGGTCTCCTGAGATGTTATCTATTACTTCTACGAGGTTGGATGGTAAAAATTATGTGAGGCTTTTTGTGCAATACTCATGCTGAATGAAGAAATATGTAATGTGCACAAAGTGATTTGGTTCTCTGGGTCTATCCTCGTGCCTTTTGGTGCCTTTTGGCTTTTATTTGGAAGCATAATTCCGCAACAAAACATCTCATTAGCTCCTCGGATTTTGATGATATAGGAGGACCATTGTTTTGGTGGTTTTATGAGAGCATGCCAAAGATTAGATATGTCTCAAGTCCTTCCTTCGCCCATACCTTCAATAATTGAGGACTACATGAGTTATGTTATGGTGTTGTTGGTCTAAAGCTATTGAGCTATATTATATTGGAAAGATGCAATTTAGCTACCTAACTGGCGATCCTCCATCTGATTGTGACACTAAACTTGTTGCATGGACGGCTAAGGATGTTAGGATTCGTATTCAGTTGTGGAATAGTACAGAGCACCAAATCAATGGTACCTTGGTTTTCTTACCTACTGCCAAACTTGTTTGGTGTCGTGCTCAAGAGCTATTTTCTGGTGTCAGTAATTTGTGTAGGACTTACGATCTTCATCAGACTTAACTCTCTATCGCTTGGTGATTTGTTTTAAAGGAGTACTATGCTATGTCTCCTGGTATTTGTGAGGAGCGTATATGTCAACCCATCTTAGCTGATACTCACATTATGAGACGCCAGCATAAGGCTATGCATGTGGCTGGATTCGTACCTGCTTTCCAACTTCCTATGATTTTATTGAGCCTCGACTTTCGGATGGCCGGAACTTACCCTCACTTAGTGAGGTCTATAGTCGTCCTTATCAAGCTTCTGTCTCTAACTCTAGTAGATCTGTTTCAAGTAGTTTTGGTTGTCGTAGTCAGGAATCAGGGAAGGTAATCTTGGTGGATTTTGACGTGATTCCGGTCGAAGCAGGTGTGGCTTTGGTCTTGGTCTTGGTTGTGGTCGAGTGCCCCGTCATTGCACTTATGCAATGGTGATAATCTATGAAGCACGAATTCGGATACAAGATACGGATACGATACGATACGGATACGCAGATACGTTTTTTTTTAAGTAGGATACGATACATTGGGGATACGTTGAATAATAAATAAATAAAAATAAAAATCCATAAACATTTAAAGTTAATCATGACACAAGTTCACCATTCATAATCATATGTCAAGCAAAAAAAGCATCAAAAATCAAAACATTAACATTCTCCATCTAAAAATATCATAATCATCATTCCATTTCACTAAACTTCCATCGCTTCATTTCTGCAGCCCCTTAATCTTAAATTAACTATATATGAACTAATCTAAAAATTAAGTTACTAGTGTTCTCGGTAATTTTATTATTTAAATGAGAAACATTCTGG
>NMUG010000633.1:0-21115 GCA_002855965.1 Monotropa hypopitys | reverse complement strand
TCGAGTCTAGACAGGGTAGAAAAGTTCAGAACAATTAGAGGCCAAACGAGTCAGGAGCTAGTAGACAGAGTGGTTTCAGTCAAGCAAGTGTTAAAGGCTCATCGACTACCAGACTGTGTTACAGGTGTGGTTCTGCGGATCATTTGGTAAGGGACTGTCATGCTACAGATGTTGAGCCGAAGAAGGTGCAGTGTTATGGATGCAAAGAGTACGGTCACATCCGTCCAAACTGTCCGAAGGGAGAAATATCGGCGGAAGTAAAAGCAGCAGCAAGGGATGAAAACAGAACTGGGAGAGTGTTCACTTTGGTCCAGCAGCCTGCAGTAAAGGAGGACACATCAGGTATCTGAAAAATAAATTTCATTAAGTTATTTTCAATACCGTATTTATATTATGAAATAACTGATGGAATTTGGTCTGCATGATAATTTCTGAAATATGCAATGCGAGGATGAGTGTGTGCTATATATGTGAGTGTCAACGATTTCGGGGACGAAATCTTTTTAAGTAGGGGAGAGTTGTAATACCCGTCCCGGATAATAATAATTTTTATAATTATTAAAATTAAGTTCGAAAATTTATATGTGAGTTAGGAAAAATAAATCAGTCGCATTGGTATTTGTTTTGAAATTTTCGGTGTGGTTTGCGATATTTTAATCAATTTTATTAAAAATAGTTGGATTTAGGGACCTATGTGAAATATAATGGAAGTCAAGGAGATGATGGTGTAAATAGTTGGTTGGGATTCCATGGCAGATTTTGCTCCCGTTGGAAGATGTAAGGAACCTTGGAAAACACACAAATTTTGTAATTAAACTCTTGGAAATTGTATTGAGAGTTACAAATACTAAATACATGAGTTAATCTTGGTAAATGAGGGGGGTTACAACTAATTAAGGCATGAGTTAGTACACCAACTGTTATACACGAAAAAAATAAAACCAAGAGTCAAACATGTGGGTCTGCTATCAATATACGTATTGATTTGGGGATGGAATTCATAAAGCCACCATTAATCTATAAAATAACCTTTGTGAATTCATTTTTATTGTCTTATACAAACACAAATCAGTAGTTAGGCTCTGTGAAATCTGATATTATAAGAATTTTCGTCCAAGAACAGTCAGAAACGAAGAACACAGTATACTGTTCATTCACAAAAACCCACTTTCCGAATCGTCGACTTAGAAGGTATTTTATCAAAATCAAACTTGATAATAATGTTCTCCAATGTTTATTTAGTACACCTGAATTATTTCATGAATTTAGATGGTCCGTAGACTTGTATACGAGGCCCGGGAAAACCCAAATCGCGAACCAAAATCGAAAATCACCATGTCTGCAACTTTCTGTTGCAGACCGGTATACCGCCGGGTATGCCGACCGGCATACCGGCTGCATACCGGTTGCATACCGGTTGCATACCGGCTGCGTACCGGTTGTTGTTTCTGGCTCAAAATGGAATATTTTCGATCTGTTTTTGTTTAAGGCTTATAGAACATGGTATATTCCACATCTTTTATGTTACAAGTTTCTGGAAAACATGTATCTAAGTTAGTGTTATTCGTATTTGAAATCTGATGCAAAATCTGTAAAATCTGTGAGTTTTTTGGGTAACCGGCATGCCGGCCTCATACCGGATCCGTACCGGTCAGGGCAAAATCAAAGGAAATCTAACGTAAAGCTTGAAAAATCAGTTGGGTTATTTTATAGATCTGAAAATACACACTTTCTGTAATTTTACACTGTTGTAATATATGTTAGAAGAATGAAATCACCTTGGTTGAATGTTCTGAGAATTTAGGATTAAGAAGTGTGTTTTGTCATCCAAGTAGATTATGGCTATCGTTTTAAACCTTTGAGAATACTTGGTAATCACACATGTTTGAAATCAGTATTATTCTGTAATATGGATAGTGTTGCTCATGATTAGAATAATGGAAGTGCTTATGTTTTAGAAGAATGCGATAAAATATTTCTTAATGAAGAATCTGACTTGTGAACTTGTTTTCAGGGGATTCTGTGAGGTGGACTACTCCGTCCTCATCAAAGTAAGCAACATATTTAAAGGCCATCAGTGAGTGTGCTAGTAGCTCTAAATACTGTGGATTTTTATAGTTCCATAGTTATACTTTTATGCGGATTTTTTTGTTCACCATTAACTGTTGTATCTGATAGTTGTGCACCTATCCCTAGAACTTGCTAGTATTGTACGTGACACGTTCTATTAGTTCTGCGGTTCTGATAACGTTGTTATGAGATTCTGGTGATTATGTGAAAATCACAACCAACACTTAAACAAGATTAATAAGAAAATGTGGTATGGTGGTCTGTTAAGTTCTGGGCATATCAATGCTTTCTGTAAGTGGTACCCTTGCAGGACAAGGTATATTGCAGGAGTGTATGTGCCTGGATATCCTTGTAGAACTATATATATTGCAGGAGTGTATGTGCCTAGATATATTTTCTGAAGTATTCTGCACTTTGGGTGATAAGTGGGAATACTGTTCTGATAAATGAAACATTATCAAATGTTAAAAGTCTGTAGAAATGTGCGCTAGGGTTCACACGCTACCTTGTACTTCTCTAGTTTCTAGTTCGGTTTCTGTTTTCTGCTTAGTTACTCGTTCCGTTCAATTTTCGTTTATATCAGCCTGCGATAGCTACTTTACAGTTTTTAATATCTGCATCTGTTATTTCAGTTTTTTTTTTTACGCAGTATTTATTGAAACTAACACATTCCTGCACTTTGTATATGTATGGGCATTGGTCGAAGTGCAGATCCTGGTTAGCAGTCTGTCTGGTCCACTACTTTACTAGATTTAGCAGGAGGAGCTTTTGGAGTTGTTCAGTTCTTTTCAGTAGCTTGTTGCAGTTTCAGTTACAGAGTTGTTTTTCAGCTGTTTCCAGTCAGATCTATTTGGTTGCATTACTTTGCTAGTTTGGTCGTACTTTTGTTCAGTAGTAGTTTTACTCTATTGTCAGCTATCTACCTTTGTTTCTGTCAGACTTGGTGAGCACTGTTTTTGCTGAGTTTTACTTTAGTTGGACGTTGTGTTTTTCAGCAGTGCTTTATTATATCCAATTATGTATTACATTTAGTTCTATCTTTTCTGTATTTTAGTAACGTTGTCGGGTCCGCTGGATCATTAAATTGGTTCTTGCGGGACGGGGCGTTACACTAGGTGGTAGATATTTCCTACTTTGGCGTGATACGCCCTTATTTTTTTCCACATGTTGTGATCCCTCTCTTGGAGGCTTGGAGACTTGAGGCATTGAAAAGGATTTGAAAAGAAGTCCCATATCTTTACTTTTGTTTCAAATTGAGGCTCATGGAGCTTGTAATAGAGTAGGGAAATTTGTAATGTTTTGGACTAGTACTTCTTTCTCTCTCCCTAACTCTATGGTTTGGTTTGTATCCTTTATTTTAAACTCATGTCTGGATTTTCATATTGTGAGTAATTGGGTTGTACTTAGATATTTATTAATGAAGTGATGATCCCTTGTTACTCACTTTTTAAATGATTTAAAAAAAATAGTTTGAAAATCCGGGGTGTGACAACTTGGTATCAAAGCTTTCAGTTTCGAAAACTTAGGACTTTGGGGAGACTCTTAGTCTTTATGGGTTGCATTGAGCATTGTTGCATTATCTAGCATGTGTGTGAACATGTAAAGCATACATTGGCATGATCCATAGGCTGGTGTGAGTTGTGAAGTATACATATGCATTGTTCCTTTCTTTGGGTGTAGCCCTGTTGTTTGATTCCATTGATTGTGAGAATCCGTTGTTGATATTGTCGAGTATCCTTCTCTTGGTTGAGTTTTTCTTCGTCACTTGAGTTATCTGTTAGAGCATTGTCTTGTGCACCTTTCTCATCGAATTCGTGATCTTTTGTAGAAATGGCTTATCGTCGTGGTAGAAGAGCGGGTCGTGGTCATCGGGGTGCGCACGCCCAAGATGCTTATAGCGAAGAAGTTAATGATAGGATGAGTGGATTGGAGGATGAGGCCCCTCCTGTCATTCCAATTCCTCAGGGGTTTGTGGCTCCTGGTCAATTTGCTCGAGAGCTTGCGGCCGCCATGGTCGAAGCCAATCGTGGATTTGCTGCTCCGCAAGAGAATACGGGAAATCGTACTATTGAGGCGTTGCGAGAATTTAGGCGTATGGATCCTCCGAAATCAACGGTGAAGGCAATCCCTTAGAAGCAGATCATTGTCTATTCGAGGTAAGAAAAGTGTTGGATACTCTGGAGATCGTGGAAGATAAATTGCAGATTTCTTTTGCCACATACTAGCTGATTGGAGAGGCTAGTCAGTGGTGGAGTTCGATTCTAGAGATGCGTCGTGCTAGCTTGCTTGCCGGTGGAGATGCTGATCCACAGGCTATCCTGGATCATGTCCGTGGGATGACTTGGGCTGATTTTTAGACTGTCATTGAGGGGCAGTATTTTCCAGAAAGTTTCAGGGAGCAGTTGCGCGATCAGTTTGAGCTATTGGAGCAGGGGACGATGACTGTTTCCCAGTATGCCACGCAGTTTCAGGCGTTGTCGAGATTTGCTACTGATTTGGTGAGCACGGAGGAGAGAAAGTGTAAGCGCTTCGAGAAGGGTCTCCACCCTTCGGTTCAGAGGTTGGTGACGAGCCAGCGCATTCGGGTGTTTGCTGATATTGTTGACTGTGCTAGGGCTATTGAGTCGAAGAGGGAGCCATCTAGAGAGGTGAAGGTATGGGAGCCACGTCGTCAGGTTTCCAACTCGAGTTCATCATCGGGCAGTTATGGGAGAAAGCGTTAGAGAGAGCCGTCCCACTTTTCTAGAGGTCAGAGGTCGCAGAGTGGTGCTAGCTCAGCGAGGAGTCTGGTTGTTTGTCACAAATGTCATCAGTCAGGGCATAGGCGAGTAGATTGCAGAGCCCACGCTTGTTTCAGGTGTGACCAGGTGGGTCACATGGCCAGAGATTGTCCAGGGAGAGCCGGAGATCGCAGTGAGGTAGGATCGGTGCAGCAACCTCGGAGTGGGCATCAGCGTCCTCATCAGTCAGGACCTACAGCATCAGTACAGGCTTCGCATGTTGGGAGAGTTGTGACATCTGCCAGACCAGCGCAACAGTTTCAGCAGAGGGGTGGTTACCACCAAGGCCCGACTACTCATGGCAGAACCTTCACCATCCCAACAGCTTCTGTTCCTTCCACTTCTCAGCCGCAGCCGGAGACTTCGGTAGTTCGTGGTATGTTTCTTATTTACAATTCTTGGGCTAGTGTCTTGTTCGATTCGGGTGCATCGCATTCCTTCATTGTTGCATCATTCATCAGTACTTTAGAGCTGGATGTGGATGTCTTGGATCCATCTTTGTTCGTGGATACTCCTGTAGGAGGTCGTGTCCGATTGGACCGGGTCTGCAGGGATTGCGAGTTGATGTTAGAGGACCACTGTTTTACGTTTGATTTTATCGTTCTGGGTATGTCCGGGTTTGATCTCATTTTGGGAATAGATTGGTTGTCTACCTTCCATGCCAACATTGATTGTCATCGACGCCGGGTGCGGGTCTTCTCTCCTGAGGGAGTTTACTTCTATGTTTATGGCGATAGGAAGGAGTCAGTCGATTCCTGTTTCTATGATCCCCGAGACCGCGATTCTGTTAGTTGTTTGCTTGCCAGTCTTAGTTTAGATGAAAATCCTTCGCGTCGAGGTGAGTTGCCTTTGGTTGTTTGTGAATTTCCGGATGTTTTCCCGGAAGAGTTGCCTGGTTTGCCGCCTAAACGAGAGGTGGAGTTTTCTATTGATTTGTTGCCGGGTACTTCTATTATTTCGATACCAAAGTCGCAGTTGCAAGAACTTTATGAGTTGGGTTTTATTCGTCCTAGTTCGTCACCGTGGGATGCTCCAGCATTGTACGCCAAAAAGAAAAATAGATCCTTGCGATTGTGTATCGATTACAGGAAGTTGAATCGGGTGACCGTGAAGAACAAATATCTGATGCCGAGGATTGATGATCTCTTCGACCAATTGCGTGGTTCTATGTGTTTCTCAAAGATCGATTTACGTTCTCGCTACCATCAGTTGCTTGTTCGGGCGGAAGACATTCCGAAGACAGCGTTCCGTACTCGTTATGGCCACTACGAGTTTGTTGTCATGTCATTCGGCTTGACTAATGCTCCAGCGACGTTCATGGACCTCATGAACCGTATCTTCCGTATCCACCTTGATCGTTTCGTGGTGGTGTTTGTTGACGATCTTCTTATCTATTCTCCATCAGAGGAGGAGCATCATGTTCATATTCGGGTTGTGTTAGAGTTGCTGCGAGAGCACAAATTGTATGCCAAGTTTAGCAAGTGTGAATTTTGGCTTCCGGAGGTGAAGTTCCTTGGTCACGTTATTTTGCGGGGAGGCGTCTCAGTTGATCCTAGCAAGGTTGATGCCGTTTATTTGTGGCTGTGTCCACAAAGTGTATTTGATATTCACAGTTTCCTTGGGCTAGCCGGTTACTACTGACGTTTTGTTCTGGACTTCTCACGATTAGCCACGCCAATGACTCGTTTGACCCGTAAGGGTGTCCCGTTTGCTTGGGATGATTCTTGTGAGGAAGCTTTTGAGGAGCTGAAGAGGCATTTGACTTCGGCACCAATACTTATTGTACCTGAGAGAGGAGTTGGTTACTCTGTCTATTGTGATGCTTCTCATGACAGTTTGGGATGTGTCTTGATGCAAGAGGGGAAAGTCGTTGTGTATGGTTCGAGGAAACTGAAGACGCACGAGAGGAATTATCCAACGCATGATTTAGAGCTTGCCGCCATCGTTTTTGCATTGAAGATGTGGAGAAACTACTTGTACGGAGAGAAATTTGAAGTATTCTTGGATCACAAAAGCCTGAAGTATCTATTCACGCAGAAAGAGTTGAACTTGCGATAGACACGGTGGATGGAACATTTGGAGGATTACGATTTCGAGCTACACTATCATCTGGGTAAGGCTAACGTTGTAGCCGACGCATTGAGTCGAAAATCTTGTCATCTTGCTAGTTTAGTCGTGCTTGGTTGGAAGTCCATAGAGGACTTGGGTCCAATCTTGTTGCATGCCGAAGAAGTTGGAGAGCAAGCCACGTTATGCAACTTGTCGATTCATTCGGAACTATCACGTTGGGTTATTGAGGCACAGGCTGACGATTCAGAGGCTTCGGAGTTTCGAGCCAAGTTTCTTGGTGGGGATGCACGTCAGGGGTGGATGATCCACGCCGATACTAGTTTGTATTTCTGTGGTCGGTTATTTGTTATTCGTCTTGCCGTGGAGGTATTCTGCACGAGTTCATCATTCACCATTAGTTGTTCATCCAGGAGGCATGAAGATGTATCACAATCTTAGACGTCAGTTTTGGTGGTCGGGAATGAAGAGAGACGTAGTCGTGTTCGTGTCCAAATGCCTTACTTGCCAGCAAGTGAAGGCCGAGCATCAGCGCCCTGTCGGTTTGCTTCAGCCGTTACCTATTGCCGAGTGGAAATGGGAGCACGTGACGATGAATTTTGCTTCGGGTTTTCCTAGATCGACTGGTGGTCAGGATGCTATTTGGATTATTGTTGACCGTTTGACGAAGACCGCTCATTTCTTACCGATTCGGGTTGCTCAGTCTGTCGATTCTTTGAGCCGTTTGTACGTTCGAGAGATTATTCGACTTCACGGAGTTCCGTCTTCTATCGTCTCCGACAGAGATCCTCGATTCACCTCACGTTTTTGGCATAGTTTGCAGACTTCTCTCAGTTCGAAGCTCGTGTTCAGTACCGCTTTTCATCCTCAGACTGACGGTCAGTCCGAGCGTACGATACAGATTTTGAAGGACATGCTACGAGCTTGCGTGTTAGACTTTCATGAGAGTTGGGTAGATCATTTGCCGTTGATTGAGTTCGCTTACAACAACAGTTACCATTCGAGTTTGGGCATGGCACCTTTTGAGGCTTTGTATGGTAGACCTTGTCGTTCACCTGTTTGTTGGTTAGATGTTGGTGAATCCGCTATTGTTGGGCCGGATATGACGCAGCAGATTACCAAGCAGATCAAGACGATACGCCAGAGATTGCTTACAGTACAGAGTTGCTACAAGAGTTATGCGGATAAACGTCGCACTCCTTTGTCGTTCGAGGTTGGTGACCATATGTTTCTTAAAGTTTCGCCTCGTCGTGGTATTTCGTGTTTTGGAAAGAAGGGAAAGTTGACACCGCGTTTCATTAGACCATTTGACATCATTGAGAAGATTGGAGAAGTCGCTTACCGTCTCGCTTTGCCATCTAACATTTCGAATGTTCACGATGTTTTCCATATTTCTATGTTGCGTAAGTATGAGCCCGATCCGTCGCATGTTATAGATTGGTCAAATATAAAGTTAGAAGCCGACGTATCCTATGAAGAAAGGCCGATTCGTATTCTTGATTCACGGGAGCAAGTGTTGCGTGGGAAGACCATTCCCTTATTAAAGGTTTTGTGGAGCAATCATGGTTTGGAAGAGGCAACATGGGAACGAGAAGATGAGATTTGTAACAAGTATCCGGATTTGTTTTGATTCGTGTTTGTTTGGGTCGAGTTGTGTTATCTTTGTACTCTTACCTTAGGAAATTTCGGGGACGAAATTATTTCAAGGTAGTTGAGATATAACGACCCGTATTTTATAAAGTATTTTCCGGAATTTAAATTCGTATTCTAGATTTGATTAGAATCTTAATTTATTTTATCTTAAAATCCTAGTGCGATTTTAAGATGGTTGACCCTGGATTATGGTAGAGAATTCAATTTTAAATCCAACGCAACTTGAATCACCTCAATCGGAGGTCGGACGAAGAAATTACGATTAAAATACTCTCGGAAGTCCCATTTTTGGAAATTCTAGAAATTTCCTCTAAGGGACCGGTCTCCCTAAAATCAAGGGACCGGTCTTTATCGCAGCAGAAAGGTCCCGAGTGTGAAGGGACCGGTCTCTCGAAAATCAAGAGACCGGTCTCTCTTGAAGCAGTGAGGTCCCGAAGGGGAAGGGACCGGTCTCTCGAAAATCAAGAGACCGGTCTCTCTGTGTATTTTCTGGCAGACTTTTATTTCATTAAGGGCATTATGGGGATTTCAATGTAGGGGGGTATATAAGCCATAGAGAGTCTGAAATTAGGTCATCCCCTCCATTTTTAAGAACCCTACTCTCTCTCTACCTCCATTCCATATATTCCCTCCCTTCTCTCTAACTTTCAAGGATCTTCCAAGGGGATTTTGGAGAAATCCCAAGAACAAACGTCGTTCTACGCGTCTCAAGCTATCCGGGAAGCACCATAGCTCGTCCATTCGTCGATTTTCAGATTTTCGGATTTTTGGGAAAGCTCCTAGAGGTAGGAAATATTTATTACTTGGTGTGTCCTTGATTGTGCCACTTCCCATTCCCTTGTGTGAGTTTCAATTTAGTCAATTTCATGTCTAGTTGCATAATCTCGAAATTGACCTAGGGTTTGGTGTTAAATCATGAAATTGGTTGAGGGCTTTTGAGTCTCTAGTGTTTAATTGTAATTTCATCGAGTCAATTTCATGTTTGAATGTTTTCGGTGAAACCCCCCAAATTTGGGAAAACCCTAGATTTTTATAAATTAGGGCTTTTGATAAATAAGTGGTCTCATGATAGAATTGAATGAGTATTCATGTAATTGGACATAATTCATGTTGAATTGATGTATTGGACATATTGATCATATGTGGAAATCATGAGATAGTGTGTGGAGTTCGATATTGTATCATAGAGTCATGCATGGATTAAATTGGAACACATGGCATTGGTATGAGTTTTACTAGCATTGGCTGGGAGTGATAACATGATGGACTTAATGAACGAAATACTATAACGTACGCGATTGATACACTTGACTAGCATTGGCTAGGTGACGTAACGATAGGGGTTTGATTGATCTTGTATACGGAAACGGACTTATGACGGGGTTTCCGGGATGGTAGCGCCATCCACGACATTGTGCACAATGGGGGTTACTTGGCCCTCCTAGCGATTACTTGGGGAACGACGGATAGAATAGTTAGTGGGTTTGACTGCCTACTAGACTACTCCTACCCTATCAAATGTTACATGACACGTTGACACGTTGGACTAGAATAGCCTGGGGTGGACTTATGATGGGATCCCATGGCGTAGCCATGACTATGAAACACGATGGTTGAACAATTTGAATAACTTGGGATGGACTTATGATGGGATCCCAAGGGTTATTCATGGTATGAACTCAAAGAACAAAGTGATGAACATTATGCTTGTATGAAGGAAAGAAAATGGTAACTCATATGCATGTTATGTGTGCATTGTTCTAGCAGCTTTTAATATCATAGTTGGCATATGTGGTTCGGTTAGAGTTACATGATAGAAATGCATCATTGTCTTTGTTATGTCTTCTACATATGCATGTGTTGTATGCCCAACATTCACACACTCATTCACGCCAGTCTTGAGCATGCTAGGTGGTAGATATTTCCTACTTTGGCGTGATACGCCCTTATTTTTCTCCACAGGTTATGATCCCTCTCTTGGAGGCTTGGATGCTTGAGGCATTGAAAAGGATTTGAAAAGAAGTCCCCTATCTTTACTTTTGTTTCAAATTGAGGCTCATGGAGCTTGTAATAGAGTAGGGAAATTTGTAATGTTTTGGACTAGTACTTCTTTCTCTCTCCCTAACTCTATGGTTTGGTTTGTATCCTTTATTTTAAACTCATGTCTGGATTTTCATATTGTGAGTAATTGGGTTGGTACTTAGATATTTATTAATGAAGTGATGATCCCTTGTTGCTCACTTTTTATATGATTTCAAAAAAAATAGTTTGAAAATCCGGGGCGTGACATGTTCTGATTCAATCGCCTGAAGGAGATTTCTTCTACTCGACTCAGTTTTTTATGATCCGAAGGAGTGTGGCTCCATTCGCTGTCTGTTCGCCAGCTTGGCCTTGGATGACAATGTCTCCAAACGCCAAGAGTTACCGGCCGTAGTGTGTGACTTTCCTGAGGTATTTATAGAGGAGTTACCGGGTTTACCTCCCGAAAGGGAAGTGGAGTTCTCTATCGACCTCATTCCTGGATTTGCTCCTATCTCTATTCCACCGTACCAATTTGCTCCTACCGAATTGAGAGAATTGAAGTCCCAGATTGAAGAATTATTTGAGTTGAGTTTCATCCGCCTGAGTTCTTCTCTTTGGGGAGCACCTGCTCTTTTTGCAAAGAAGAAAGATGGATCTCTTCGTCTTTGTATCGACTATCGCAAGTTGAACCGAGTGACCATCAACAACCATTATCCTATGCCCAGGATCGACGATCTCTTTGATTAACTACGAGGTCCTACTTGTTTCTCTATGATTGATTTGCGGTCCGGTTATCACCAGTTGCGTATTCGAGAAGAGGATATCCCCAAAACAGCGTTCCGTACTCAATATGGTCACTTCGAATTTGTGGTAATGCCATTTGGGCTAACCAATGCTCTGGCTACCTTCATGGATCTCATGACCCGTATCTTCCGACCTTTCCTAGATCAGTTTGTGGTGGTGTTTGTGGACGGCATTCTTATCTATTCAACTTCAGTGGAAGAGCATCAGGCTCATCTCCGTATCATTCTCGATCTTCTACGTGAGAATCAGCTTTATGCCAAACTCAGTAAGTGCGAGTTTTGGATCTCAGAAGTGAAGTTCTTGGGTCATGTGGTGTCTCAAGACGGTGTTTCTGTCGATCCGGTCAAGATTGAGGCCATTCTTTCCTGGCCTACGCCATCTAATGTATTCGAAGTTCGTAGTTTCCTTGGTCTTGCGGGTTATTATCGGCGCCTTGTCCTCGACTTCTCTCGTCTTGCGGCTCCTATGACTCGTCTAACACACAAGGACATCTGTTTTGTTCGGGACGACGCTTGTGAAATTGCTTTTGAGGAGTTGAAGAGGCAGTTAACATCCTCTCCTATTTTTATTATTTCGGAAAGAGGTATTGGATATACCATTTATTGTGATGATTCGTATGACGGGTTGGGTTGTGTATTGATGCAAGCGGGTAAAGTGGTAGCTTATGGGTCTCGTAAGTTGAAAATTCACGAGAAGAACTATTCGACGTACGATCTGGAGCTTGCCGCGGTGATTTTTGCGTTGAAAAGTTGGAGGAACTACCTCTACGATGAAAATTTTGAAGTTTTCTCTGACCATAAAAGCCTCAAGTACTTGTTCACGCAAAAAGAACTCAATATGCGCCAGCATCGATGGATGGAACATCTTGAGGATTACGACTTTGAGTTGCACTATCATCCGGGTAAGACTAACGTAGTTGCCGATGCGTTGAGCCGACGATCCTGTCACTTGGCTATCTTGGCCATTCGTGACTGGAAGTGCATGGAAGATCTGAAAGAATTCATTTATCATGCCGAAGAAGTTGGAGAAAACGTCACTTTGTGCAACATGATGGTTCAGTGTGCATTGTCCCAGAAAGTTATAGAAGCACAAGTTAGCAATGAGGAAACGGCGGTCATGCGTTCTAGATATTTTGAGGGTGAGGCACCTCGAGATTGGGCAGTGTTTGAAGATTTAAGCATCTGTTATCAAGCAAGTTGTTTGTTCCTTTACCATGCTGACATGAAATTCTCCATGAATTTCATCATTCCCCTTTTGCAGTCCATCCGGGAAGGAATAAGATGTATCATAACTTGCGGCGACAATTTTGATGGTCCGGAATGAAGAATGATATCGCAAACTTTGTGAGGCGATGCCTTGTTTGCCAACAAGTTAAGGCCGAACATCAACATCCGGGGGGTACTCTTCAGACTTTTCCCATTCCATAGTAGAAGTGGGAACATGTCGCTATGGACTTTGTTTCTGGTTTGCCTAGATTGCTTGATGGCAAGGATGCTATTTGGGTGGTCGTTGATAGATTGACCAAGTCGGCCCATTTTCTACCTATTCGAGTTTTTCAATCCGTGGATTCCTTGAGTCGGTTATATATTCGTGAAATCATTCGTCCTCATGGAAGACCATTGTCCATCGTATCCAATCGCGATCCTCGTTTTACTTCTTGTTTTTGGAAGAGCTTGCAAAAATCGATTGGCATCGAGCTTCATTTTAGTACGGCTTTCCATCCTCAAACTGATGGGTTGTCAGAACGTACCATCCAAACCTTGGAGGACATGCTACGTGTGTGCGTCTTGGACTATCAAGGCAATTGGGGTGACCATTTGCCTCTTGTCGAATTCACATATAACAATAGCTATCAATCAAGTATTAGAATGGCACCCTTCGAAGCATTGTATGGGAGACCGTGTCGGTCACCTGTTTGTTGGTATGATATTGGAGATGCTGCAGAAATAGAAACTGAAGCCGTCAATCAAACCACAGAGCAAATCAAATTAATCCGTCAATGTTTGTTGACAGCCCAAAGTCGTAACAAAAATTATGTGGATAATCGTCATCATCCGTTGTCTTTTAAAGTTGGTGATCATGTCTTCTTGAAGGTGTCACCACGTCGTGGAACCACTCGTTTTGGGAAGAGGGCTAAGTTAGCTCCTCGCTTTATTGGACTTTTTGATGTTATTGAACGGATAGGGGAAGTGGCTTATCGTTTGGCTTTGCCTTATCAAATCTCAAGTGTTCACGATGTATTTCATATTTCTATGCTCCGTAAGTACTATCCCGATCCTTCTCATATTTTGGATTGGTCATCCATTGCTTTGGAAGCCTATGAGTCGTATGAAGAACGTCTCGTTCGTATCTTGGACTCAAAAGAAAAAGTCTTGCGAGGAAAGACTATTCCTCTCATCAAAGTCCTTTGGAAGAATCACAATATCGAAGAAGCTACTTGGAAACGAGAAAGTGAAATTCAGGAGCAATATCCGGAATTATTTGATTCTTAGTGTAGTTTCATTGTTCATCTTGTTGTACTCTTAATGGAACCCTTTATCCATCTTGCTATCTTTCTATGTGGTCGATCTTATCAATTTCGAGGACGAAATTCTTTAAGGAAGATGGATTATAACGGTTCAAAAAATTAAATATAATTTCCTGTTACTTTAAATTTAGTTTTGGGAATATTTAATTATTTAAATTTCTATTTAAATTCATTCAGAGCAAATTAGTATAAGATTCCTTGAATGGATACTCTTTGTAGTCATTTGAAATCAATTCCCAAATTGATTCATTTATGTTCCCGAGCCTCTCCGAGATAATTTTGGGATCACGAGGAGTTGAGTATGCTCGATATGGAAATTTGAAGTATTCGTGGATGTTTGGGTGATTGCCACGAGTGTTCGGAAATCACAATTCAAGAAATTTAGTCTTTCATTTTCTCCCCTTCATTTCGATATAAGCAATGGCCCCATCCCCTTTCATTTCGATATGTATGATGTAGGAGTTGGCCTGACTATCCTTCATTTCGATATGCAAAGGAGGCATATCGAAATGCTCCTTTGCAAATTCGCAACAGTGAGTTATTGGGCCATTGATATTTCGATATGCACATGGGCGCATATCGAAATAGGAGGTCCTCTGCCTTCCTCTTCTTTTATTGCATTTCGATATACTCAGGCGTATATCAAAATGTTGATGCCTGGCACCCTATATCGAAATGGCTTCATTTCGATATGCACAATAGGTGCATATCGGTATGAGGAACCCTGTGTTTCTTTCCCACCATAATGTATTTCGATATGCCACTATAGGGCATATCGAAATGAAAAGGTCCTCTGCTCTGTTTCCTTCAGTGTATATTTCGATATACTCCTTAGGAGTATATCGATATACAAACCTTACTGCTTGGATCCCTTCTTGTAGCATTTCTATATGCCACTATTGTGCATATCAAAATACTGAGTTTTCTCGGCAATTGCAAGGCAATTGCATATCGATATACACCTTGTATATATCGATATGCCCTTCAGTAAGGGCAATTTCGGAATGATTTTTAGGCACCTATATAAACTCATTTCCTATTCAACCCTAAACGTAAAACACTCCAAACATTCATTCACAGCAGCAACACCCCCTCTCTCCTCCATCTCTCACGACTTTCTCTCTCTCACACACACACTTCTCTCTTGATTTCTCTCCAAGTTTGAGGGATTTTGGACAAAAGTCCTTCCCAAACATTGTTCCTCTCGTCTCCTTCTACACATTGAGGTGCATAGTTGCGTGGAGTATTGAAGAACTCTCTCCTAGAGTTTTTGGTGACTTGCTCATACAAGGTAGAGTATCTCTAACCTCTTGTATATATGTTATAGGTTATCTCTCTCTCCCTCTTTTGAGCAAATCATTGATGTTGTAGGAACCAAAGAAAAATAACAAGTGACCGACTGACCGCATGAGATTTACGTCGGTCTAGCTTAATACGGGAAGGAAAGCTTCAGCGAGCGTTCAGGGGTCAGGCCGGCGGTAGAGTTCCACGATGCTCCCGTCGGCCCAAGTCCCTGGGGCTTCGGTAATGTCTCGGGGACAACAACCTTTTCAGTCTGACACGCGTGGTCCTTGTCCGCAGCCGAATCCTCCTCGAAGACAGTGTTCCGGGATCTCCGCGTACAATACTAACGCACGGGGGCCGACAGATCAGCTTTATCGTGCCCCGATGTACTTGGGCGGCGTGGTTGTCTGCCACACGCCTACATATTCGGTCCCGACGGGACGCGCGCCGAAGCGCGTAGTGGCGACGCACCGTTGCCCTATAAATACAGGAATCAGAGCTAGAGAGAGGTACACAACTCTTGCTACCCGAAACTCTGTCCATTTGACTTTCTCTCTCTATAATCCTCGCCTAACTTTGTCATCGGAGGGTTCACCGGCGACTCCGGTCGGTAGCCTAACGTTTGTTCCTTGTGCAACTAGGTTGGGAGCTCATCTATTTTGACCGACGGTCATACTCGCAGGGCAAGAAAGACAAACCCACCACTTCAATTGGCGACTCCGCTAGGGACATTTTTCTCAAACACGATCTCCATTGCAAACTTGAAGATGGCTTCCAAAGACCAAAATTCCAAGGACAAACAGTCCGAGGCTAGGAGGAACAAAGGAAAGAGGTGGTCCGAGCAGGAGACTCTTCTCTCAGAACTCCTGAGCACACCCGTGCCGACATGAGCATTCACTCTAGCAAGTGTCCATCCCCACCGGCCAAGATCACCACAAGACAGTACATCCGCAAGCTGGAGGGAGATTTGGGCCGAAGGGATAAGCAGATAGACGATCTCAGGCACGAGATGATTCTCTTGCGCAAGGCCACGGAGAAAAGAAAGAAAGCACCGGCACCCAGCCGTGCCGAAGACAAACGAGAATATCAGGAGCCTTCTCAGAGCAGGAGCAGGTCAAACCAAGAAAGGCCCTCGGCACTGAATAGGCTGGGGATACGAGAAGAAGAGGTCCATGTCCAGAGGAGGGCCGACGAGGACCGACGTGTCAGGCGTAGGGTCTCGCCTTCTCGGCACAGGGATGAGCATTCGGCCTCAAACAACAGGCCCCCAGTGTTTGATCCCCTTGGCCCGAATGCCGTTCAGATAGTCCAGAGAAGCCGTCATGCTCGAGAGCAGTCACCTCCCAGACATCGCAGGCACAACGGTCAGGAGGGCAGCCGCTACTCGGAGTAAGAAGTCACCCAACGGTCACGACAATAGGAGGATGACCGACACGAAAGATTGGTGTGCTCACCATTTACTCCCAACATTGAGGGAGCAAGACCTCCTGTCGGCTTCTCAACCCCCAAGTTCAATAAGTATGATCCAAAAACCAACTCCTGTACCCATCTTTTTCACTACCGACGGATGATGTCTCTGTACTCTAGCAATGACGCGCTAATGTGCAAGATGTTCCCCTCTAGCCTGGGGGACGTCGGACTTCTCTGGTTCGACTGACTACCGAAGGGGTCCATTGCCTCGTGGAGGGATCTCTCTTCGGTCTTCCTAGCCCGTTTTATTATCAGTTCAAAGCCAAAGAAAGGGGTGGATTCCCTGCTCAGTCTCAGACAAGCCAGGTCTGAATCCCTGCGCTAGTACGCAGCCCGATATTGGGATCTCTATAACGAAATTGAAGAATGTGACCAGAAGATAGCTGTTACTTCCTTCAAGCTCGGGCTAGATCACACCAGCCGAGAATTTAAAGACCTTATGTTGTTCCCTCCTGCCACCATGAATGAGCTCATGGCCAGGATTGAGCTGCATGCCAAATTGGAGGAAGCAAAAGAAGAAAGAAGCAAATCAGAGGCTCGCGTCGGCAACCAAAGCAGCGCCCCAACGGCTAGGCGAAGAGAGGCAAATACCATACAGACGGGAGACCGACGAGCACCTAAGCCTTACAAATTTGTTGCTCATACGACGGTATTCAAGGAGCCACTTTACATTCTGATCCGAAAGATTGAAAATGAGCCCTGGTTTCGATGGCCGAAGCGTCGGCTGGTAGCTCCAAGGAAACACAACGACAAATTCAGATGTTCCTACCACAGGGAAAAGGGCCACCTGACGGCCAGCTGCCGAGCGTTCAAAGATTTCCTTGAGGAAATGGTAACGGCCGGGCATCTGAAGGAATATGTCGACAACACTAAGACAGCGGCCGAAGTAGAGAAAGACGAACAGAAGGAGGAGATCAGAACGATCAACGTGATCCACGGCATGGTGGATCGCAGCCGAGAAGATAGGCTGCGTGCCGAACTGAAGCAGAAGGCCGCAGCGGATGTCATGATAGTCCAGCCAGGGCCGAAGAAGCCCAGAACAACCTCCAAGCACTCTATCTCCTTCTCTGATAGCGATTCTGACAGGGTGCAACACCCCCACGACGACGCTTTGGTCGTAACCCTCCGCATCGGTCCATGCAACGTCCGGAGGATCCTTGTGGATCTCGGTAGTTCCACCGATGTGATGTACTACCCCCTGTTCAAGAAGCTGGGATTCAAGGAGACTGACCTCGAGCCAACCGACGTGCCTCTCGTCGGATTCAATGCGGCATCTGTCTGGCCTCTTGGCAAGATAGTGCTCTCGGTATTGGTCGGCTCGGTCACCACGAACATAGAGTTTGTAGTGATGGATTTCCCATCCCCCTACAACGCCATCCTGGGCCAAACCTGGGTCCACGGCATCAAAGGGGTAGCCTCAACCTATCATCAGGTCATCAAGTACATCGGCAGCATGGGAGTGGAAGAGCTCCGAGGAGATCAAACGGTAGCCAAGCAATGTTATATCGATGCCGTCAAAGGAAAGGTAACCCCCGAACAGATCCATTGGGTGGAGGTTCCGGACCAACCGGTGCTTGAGGATGTCGGTACAAGTGCTTCCGACAAATCAGTGGAAGACCTTGTGACCGTACCTCTGAGCACCGATGATCCTGAACGCTTCTTTCTTATCGGTTCATCTTTGACCGACGACGAGCGAGCCGAGATGGTGGATTTGCTCAAGAAGAACCTGGAAGTATTTTCCTGGACGCCGTATGAGATGCCGGGCGTTGACCCCTCCTTCATCAGCCATCACGTTAATGTACGGCCAGACCATAAGCCAATTGTGCAGAAGCCCAGACGGTCGGCTGTATCTCATGCTGACGCCGTCATTGAAGAAGTTGATCGACTAAAGGAGGCAGAGGCCATCAGGGAGGTCCACTATCCTACCTGACTGGCAAATACGGTGGTCGTTAAGAAGAAGACTGGAAAGTGGAGGGTCTGTGTCGATTACACAAACCTCAATGATGCTTGTCCAAAGGATAGTTTCCCTATGCCGAGAATAGACCAACTGGTGGACTCGACGGCAGGGCATCCCCGGATGAGTTTCATGGATGCCTACCGGGGCTACCACCAGATATCCATGTTCGGTTCGGACCAGGAGAAGACAGTCTCCCTTCGTGGACTATTCTGCTACCAAGTAATGCCGTTCGGACTCAAGAATGCCGGAGCAACCTACCAGCGGATGGTAACCAAAATGTTCGGTGCCGAGCTGGGAGGTACGGTGGAAGCTTACATCGACGACATGGTGGTTAAAAGCAAAATAGAGAACAATCACCTGAGTGACCTCCAGCACGTTTTTGACATTTTGAAGAAGCATCAGCAAACCGTCACCTGTGACGGTGTCAGCTCCAATTAGAAGAAGAATCGGCATAGAAGGAGATGCAGGGGGAATCTGACCCCTCCCTCTATGACGGACAGAATGGGGATATGGATATGCACCGGGCCGGGCTCTAGTTTGTCCTGTGCGGCCAAGGAAATCTGCACGTCGGCAGGAATGGCATACTCCTTCCGGAAGACCTTGATCGCGGCGCCGGAGGCCAGGCGGATCCGAAATTTGCTCGAACGCTTGGGAGCCATCTGAGAAAGAGTCAAGAAATCCCATCAGTTGCGTCGAAAATATCGGATCCGTCGGCAATGTTTGAAAAACAGAAGGAACTTGGGCATCCAGCCCAAGGGACGGTCCATGAGACGATGGATCGTCGCGAAGGA
This sequence comes from Monotropa hypopitys, assembly GCA_002855965.1. NCBI lineage: Eukaryota > Viridiplantae > Streptophyta > Magnoliopsida > Ericales > Ericaceae > Monotropa > Monotropa hypopitys. The sequence continues at coordinate 1,690 of NMUG010000633.1, read as the reverse complement.
GGATGAACACGGCGGCACGCGGCGGTGCTACCAGTGCACCACTGAGCAGCGACTGCAAGTCTCCAATCCGATTCAAAAATCGTTCAAACAGAAACCCAAATGAAAAAGCGAAACGGTGTAAGACAAGTAAAAGGGATCACGATGCTCACCTGCAAAGATTGGAGAGGTTCGGACCTAAAAAGTGCAAAGGGCAAGGCTGCTGGTTGAATCGGTGCAAGGGCAAGCAGAGAACTCAAAGAGCAAACCCCCATTCCCTCCCGAAGTCCAGTATTTATAGGGGAGGGAAGACAGGGGTAGTGGACCGACACCTCGGGAGTCGCGCGGCTCGTGTGAAGTATCGCATCAGCCATGGCGCCGACCAACCACGAGCGGCCACGTGTCCCTTGTATATTCAAATGACGGTTGGCTTCTCGGGGCTCGCACCGGCGTGCGCCAAATGTCGGATCAGCCGACAAGGCCACCAATGGCACGCTGACGTGTGGCATTCCATTTAATGCGCACTGTCAGCTTTATCGGAAACAACAGCGGCGCACGCTAAACGTCAAATCGGCAGACATACGGTTCAATCCGACGCGGACACGTGTCGCCGTATGTGTCAGTATCCAGAGTAATGATGAGGAGTATCTTCCAGTGCACGCCAGCCGACCAAGCTATCTACCGACGCATGAGGGTTCCATTGATCAACCTTACCTCGGCCAGCCGACGCAAAGGTTGAGGGGCTATTGTAGGAACCAAAGAAAATAACAAGTGACCGACTGACCGCATGAGATTTACGTCGGTCCAGCTTAATACGGGAAGAAAGGCTTCAGCGAGCGTTCAGGGGTCAGGCCGGCGGTAGAGTTCCACGATGCTACCGTCAGCCCAAGTCCCTGGGGCTTCGGTAATGTCTCGGGGACAACAACCTTTTCAGTCTGACACGTGTGGTCCTTGTCCGCATCCGAATCCTCCTCGAAGACAGTGTCCCGGGATCTCCGCGTACAATACTAATGCACGGGGGCCGACAGATCAGCTTTATCGTGTCCCGATGTACTTGGGCGGCGTGGTTGTCTGCCACGCGCCTACATATTCGGTCAGACTCTCTGCCCAAGGCAACTTCTCCCGACGGGACGCGCGCCGAAGCACGTAGTGGCGACGCGCCGTTGTCCTATAAATACAGGAATCAGAGCTGGAGAGAGGTACACAACTCTTGCTACCCGAAACTCTGTTCATTTGACTTTCTCTCTCTATAATCCTCGCCTGACTTTATCATCAGAGGGTTCACCGGCGACTCCGGACGGTAGCCTAACGTTTGTTCCTTGTGCAGCTAGGTTGGGAGCTCACCTATTTGGACCGATGGTCATACTCGCAGGGCAAGAAAGACAAACCCACCACTTCAGATGTATGCATGCCTAGGGTCGTTTTTGATTTCCTAAGGTGTGTGTAGTGGGTCTAGGGTTTAATTGGCCTTGAATATGTTAGTCTTAGAACTTCAATTTCATGTTTCCAATCCTAGAAATGAAAACCCCCAATTTTTTTAAAAAAAAATCCTAATTCTACACTATTTGACAAATTTGGGGAAAATGTCAATTGGAGTTGGAAACGTCAAATTGGAGTCTTGAATTAACCATTGGTATGGTGATACCCTATGAAAATATTGAGATTTGGCCATTGGCCTAAAATTGGGAATTTTGGAAAAATGAAAAATTGAATC
>NMUG010000632.1:0-21130 GCA_002855965.1 Monotropa hypopitys | reverse complement strand
TGAAACCCAAAAACCAAGTTTGTAGTTGTGCTAGTTGATGCATTTATTGGTTTGATGACCCATTGCTATTTTATAGTGAAGGACTAAAGACATGGATGATCAATATTGTACAATGAGTGTTTCTACCTTACCTAGAATAACAGAAGTTACTGATGCTTGGATGAAAACAGTACCTGAATATTATTCTTACGATAAGTTATTCAGTTTGATATGAGAGTATATCATGTCAATATTCTGTTTGTTTGCGTTATTCAGAAACCCAAAAATAATTCAAAAACCCAAAAACGAAACCAAAAATAATTTAGAAACTCACAAACGAAACCCAAAAACCCAAAAATTCAGAATCGTATTCGTATCGCGACTCGTAAGATTCATGTGATTCAGGATATGATTCCATGATTCGGTCACGATTCTATACTGATTGTAATTCACTGTGTTGTTGCGAATCGTTTTGTTCCTGAATCGAATCGACTCGTGAGATTCGTATCGCGACTCGTACGAGTTTGACAACCATGATATATACGAGATCATTGACACTTAGAAGATTAATGATGATTCAACAAACATTCAATGCATATTGAATGCACACCTAACATACTCAACTCTCCGGTTGACTACTCTCCACTACCATCTCTTTAAGGTCGCCACGAGCTCTCTCCTCCAACTCCGGTGGTCTCGAGATCATCACAGTGTTCTCCATAATTCACGGAAGGCCCACTTCCGCCTCTCACGTCCACAAAAATCAAATAATATAAAAGCACAAGAAGATTCCATGTTGAACAACAGGCTGGAGATCAAAAGTTACCATTATGAAACTTCTGCTTATTGGGGAGATCCCCAAGCTCCTTTCGCTTGCTAAGTATCTGCAAACGCATTCGTGCATCAAAGTTGGCCTCATCATCATCGCTATAATCAAGGGGCTCGTCAGTTTCTGATTCTTTCGGCAAAACTTCTCTCTTCGAGCTTAGAGCTTCTCTCACACTTAGCTGCAAGTCTCGCTTTGCTTTGACTTCAGACAAGTTCTGCATTTGTAAGTTAACTTCAGATATGGGTCCTAGAGATGACAATTCTATTTAATTAATCAAGCCACAGTAAGTAACAGGTATCTGATGTACAAGTATTAGAATCATGAGCATATACTCCTATTATTCCACCTGATTTTTTAATCCGCACTTCTGCCAACTTCCATAGCTACAGATATAACAAACGAAAGCGAAGAGTAAAGCAAGAAGTATTGTAAAGTGCAAATGACGTAAGAATGCTGCAAATAGCATGCCAGCAAGAACAGCAAAGTTTGAGAAATAAGAAACTTCGCTGTCAAGTGGGAGAATGCTAAGCACCTAATGCCATAGGCTAGGCCTAGTGCAATACTCCTGCCAGCATCATGCATTAGTGGGGTGAGCATTGGGTAATGCACGTTTTAGTTGTACGATCCCCAAAGAGATGAAATTAGTTAACACAACCTAAGCAATGAGAACAACATAGTGACTTGAAGAGGACCACTGGTGGTACAGTGGTAAAGACTGGATCCAATAACCTCAAGTTCTTGGGCTCGAGTTTGAGCACAATCACTTTGCATATTATTATCAAAGATTGGACTAGGTGTTGATTTTTTTACTAGGTGTTGATTTTTTTACTAACATAGTAACTTGACCAACAACTGAATGTGAAATGGATTTTTCTACAAAACATGATGCAATAATCATGGAAGTAAATTCACTTCATCTGATCAAAGAGAAGAAGAAGAAAAAAACAGTTTTGACAATTCTGTTGGGTAAGCTCTAATAGAAACAGTAGCCATGTATTTGAAAAACACTTTCATGTAGCTTATCAGATCATATGAGAGAGAGAGGGAGAATGGACTCCTACCAATTCTGTACTCAGATTTTCTTCCTTCAGGAGGCGAGGATCATTCAACACATCATGACTACTCTTTATTTTTGTCCTTACAGTTGCAAGCTCGTTCTCCTCTTCTTCAGCTTTTTCTCCAAATGAAAGCAAGTTCAGCTTCCTGGAATTGGTCATGTTTTACCAGTAAGACTTAAGAGCGATGGCATCACACTTCAACTATGTGCAGAACTGCTTTCCATTCCAAATATGAGGTTAGAAACTAACTTCACAGCCTTCTTCTTTGAGGCTTTAATGTCAGCATCAACTGTAGAATAGGGCAAAGCTTTGGCAGTTGCTGCTCTGGGAACAATATCATCAAAAGGATTCCACAACACCTAAAGCAGAAATTTCAAACTGGGCAATGAAATTGACTGTTACAGAAGACCCTCACATCGCTAGATGAAGCAGATGTTTTTTAGACTTAAGAATACCTACCTCGACGGAGGTGATCTTTGGTGGGGGATCCAACGGCCGATCATCCTTACCAGTTTCTACCTCACCTAACCTTGTGAGATTATATACCGAATCACCAGTCACCTGTAAAGAGGGGAATAAATTACAATATTCAAACATGCAATGGATATCTGAAACAATACATGAAGTAGTTTTTACCTTTCCAAAAATGGTATGCTTTCGGTCAAGCCACTCACAACGATCCAAGGTTATAAAGAATTGACTTCCATTTGAATGTGGTGGGCCAGCATTTGCACATGCAACGATACCCCTGTGGTTGAACCTTAGACGGGAGTGGAACTCATCAGAAAACACATTTCCATATATGCTTTCTCCACCTGCATGTATTGAAAACCACCGATGACCTTAAATGAATGGCACCAAAAAACAAAGGATGCAAATGCATCAGCCTGAGGACTGAATCACTTGCGAGTAAACTAAGTTTAGTTCTCATCATGTTCATTTCCCAACAAATGATCAGAAAGGAGAGGGGCAGAAAAATCACAAATACACATCTTTTTCATGTAGTTAAAATATCACGAGCACTGAATTGCACAACTCGGAGTGTTCAAATATTTTGGAAATCAATAGCCCAATTCCAACAATAAGATGCTTGCAGGAAAATGGATCCAAATTCATCTCTGAGCAGAATTAACTGGCATTTAATAACGTTGAATGGGTGGTAAACAGAGTCCAAATTTCTCACATGTAATGCAATCTGTGTGAATGGAGTACAAAATACATGTGAAAATCAGTTGTGGTTTGTCCAGATGATAAGCTTTGAGACATGGTTAATGGGGGTAAAATCTCTAAACCATTTATGAACCAGTTTTTAATAGGACGATTTACAAAACCACCAGCATTTTTATGAGGTGAGCAATGGTAAAATTCAATTAACCTCAAGACTAACGGAATCTCCTGGCCTCTTGTTGCATCCTTCACTGCTGGGATGCAAGAAGAACGAAGGCAGTGGGAATAATCCGTGTCTTCTTCAATTCCAAATTGAAGTGATAGATGCTTCAAATGGGAAGAGTGATCATTTTTAGGCGATTCAATGATATGATAGGGCGATGAGAATAAGTGTAGTTTGCAAGGAAGCATGGATGTTTAAGGGGTTTAAAGCTTTGTGTATGCTGGATGGATAATTAATATGGGTTGAATATTAAACACACACTTGGCAAAGAAAAGGGTGGATGGACTTCACACAGGGGCAGATTTAACATGGGCCCAGGGGCAGCACGTGACCCCCCTGGGGTTTTATTCTCCTCCCGTAAACTAACCCCCTCATCCTCCCAACACACACCCGACATCTCTATTGCGCCTCGCTCTCGCCGACCCTCACTCTCGCCGGACCTCCGCCCCCTCTCTCGCCGTCTCCTCCACCCTCTCTCGCCGCCGACCTCAGCCCTCGCTCCCACCGTCGTTCTCCGCCTTCGCTTTTGCTCCTCTTGCACCATTCGTCAAATAGCTGCACTAGAAATACTACCAAGCCTGCTCATAGTGATTATAGATGCAGTTTTTTTGTTTTCAATTTTGGGGCAAATGCGTTTGGGGGTATTTGGTTATTTGCTTGTTAGATTTTGGAAACAGATAGGTTTCATGTTGTAGAAAAGACGGGTAATTTTTTTGGTCACTTGTCCTTTTCGGTTGAGCCTTTTGAGTTGCGTGGAGTAACGAGTCCATTGATAGTTATTAAACCGTGGGGTTTGAGATTTGGTCTATTTCTGAACTAAGGTTAATTTAATCATTTGGTCTGTTTTTGATTTATTACTGATTGCTCGTGTATGACTTAGATTAAAACTTAGTCAATTGTTTAATTATGAATTTATTACTGATGATTTCATGTTTGGTGTTTTGTTTATTTGTAGTGGAAGAGAGGAATTTAAATTTTGCGAAATTGGAATCCAATTTGACAAACTTGTGATTTTGGTGAGTTTTTTCTAGTTTAATTATTATTTGAAGCACCTGGTTGCAAACCTTGTCCTAAGGTTAGTTGAAAGTCCTAAATGACTCTTTGGAGCAGGTCACCAAATTGCAAGATTAATAATTGTGCTAGCTTAAGTAATTTTGTGAGAGCACCTGGTTGAGAAGTCTTGTCCCAAATTTTGTAGACCCTTTGGAGCAGGAGACCAGGTTGCAAGACTACTTATTATGTTTTGGACATATTGTTAAATACACTTTGAAACTATAAGTGCCATTTTTCGTTATTGTTTTGTAATTCTGGGAGTATTTCATGCTACATTTTTTGTACTAAATATAGAATGTTACTTTTATATTCATTGGCTCAATGTTTAATTTTTATGATCATTATTTTTAAATATATTGAGTTTAGGTTAATTTTTTAAGCTAAATATGTGCCCTTGCATCAAATTCTAGATCCGTCCCTGACTTCGTACAGCTAATTTCACTTCAGGAAACCAAGAAAATCGAATTACCGTAACAAAAAGGAGCAATCTTATACTCCCGTAGTATAACTTCTTTAAAATAGGGCACATGCAACTCCGCCTTATGCCGGGGGGGTACCTGTGCCAGTTCCGGTAGGATCACCGGCTTGAACGAGAAAAGATTTGATGATACGGTGGAAGATGATGTTGTCGTAGTAACCCTCCATACACAGCTGCACGAAGTTCCTGACGGCTTTGGGGGCCTCTTTGGGCCACAGCTCTATGTCCAGTGGTCCGTACGTCGTACTCACTATCACTTTCCCCTTCGTTGGAGGTTCCGACACGTACACCGACGACATTGATTTGAGCTCTCTGGTCCAACAAGATCACCCTCTAAAAGCGACTCAAAGGCGCTGTAGATTTACAGCAGTATCCAACGACGTCGTTTCTAGTTTTTTTAAATCATTCCAGTGTGGCACAAATCGGTCCATTTTGGATATGAATATTGCTTGATACATCATCCTTCCTCTATTTTTCACAGTAATGACTTCTTTCTTTCTTACATATATTTTATGATTTAAATTATTTAATGTGTTTAAAATATATTTTTAAGTGTTTTTGAAGAAATCAACAAAAAATATGACTTATGTGCGAGGGTAAAAAGTGTTTACCCTATCCTCGCCTGTAAACGGTGACTTTGATGGATGAACTGGTTGTTCTTGCTAACTTGGTCCGGCTATACCTGGTCCTGTGCTCAGATAAAACAGTTAGAGGATCTCCCGCCTCTAGCGGCCAGAAGGCTCTCCGATGACTAAGTTAGTCCTTTATCGAAGATAAACTGTAAACTAAAAGCACGAGAGGGTGAGAGAGCAAAATAGCATGTACCTTTCTCAGGTGGATGAAGTGTTCATTATATACTCTGCCTTCCGGGTCCCCAGCTTCTCGCTGGGAACAAGGTCTTCCTCGGACCGTACGTCTGTCCTTTCTTGGGCAGAGCGTGGGTCTGCCATACTCCTGGCCAGACAGCACGCCTACACACCTTTTCATTACTTCGGAGACTAGGAATTCCTTGGGAAGGAGAACTCTGACACGCGTGCTGTCGCGCCGCCTTCTGGTGGACTGACACGTGTACTTCTTGTCTGCCTGTCTTCCCGGGCCATATTACTGGATGGCGCGTAGACGGCTGTCGGTCATATAGACTTGACCTAACCCGCACAGCAGGCCTTGCTGGGACACGTGTCAGGATGTACCAGAGCTGGTCCGACACGCGCCGTACTGGATAGATTATTCCTTTACTGTGGGGGAGTCTTGCCGCACAGGGCAGACCTCACCCGCACAGTGCATGTTGCTGATGACGTGGCGGTTTGTATCCGCTCTAGAGTCGGTTTGTGCGGCTATGACTCTTACACGTGGCAAATCTCGAAATACCCTACCACAATTGCCCCTAGCTCTGGCTGCTTCAGCCGCGTAGCAGAAGTAGGTTGAGCTCTGAGTCTTCAAAACGCTGTCGTTCTATTAACCGGATAAGGCCAACCGTCATTCTCTGAAGAGGCGCCTCAATAAATGCGCATTTATTGAGGTGGGTCCCACGCACGCTGCTCGAGGCTGGAGACGATCGTTGGGAATGATTGTCCCACGCGTGCCGCCGCTTTGGAAAATGTGCATGCGCGCATTATAAAAGCATGCCTTTAGAGAATTTTGAAAGCTCATCTGCCTCTCGTCTTCTCCGCGCTTTTGAACCCTAAAACCTTCTGCAACTTTTCTTCTCGTTTGCTTCCTCCTTCGTGTAAGTCATCTCCTCTGCCATGGGTTTCTTCAGGGCCCTCGTCGACACCCCAGAAGGTCTCGAAACCTTCAGGGCTGAGTATGGAGTGCCCAACGATGTATGACTGGAGCTTGCTCCCCCTGGCTACAACCGGGCGACCGCTGATAGGGACACCTTCCACGTTCGTCTGATTCAAATCGTGGAGGGTGGTGTCCGCTTCCCTCTGCATCCCCTTCTTCGAAACTTTCTTTCTTATCTGAACCTCACGTTGATGCAAGTGGCTACCAATATAGTTCGCTGTGTAATGGGGGTCGCTGCCTTGAACCAGATCACGGGTTCAAGGATGACCATTTTTGAAATTATGTATAACTACATCGTCGGCCACACCCGCGGCGAAGTTGTTACATACTACTTGAAGCACCGCACAGATAGGGTCAAGCTGGTCGATTGGCTCCCAGACTCCGCAAAGGGGGACAATGATGACTACTTGATTGTTACTGAGAACTGGGAGTTCCCCCCAGGCTCGAGTAGGGATTATCCGGTCCCTCGCAGAGACGGGGCCCCTCGTCAGTCCTCTATCTTTTGCTTTCTGATCTTTTCGTTGATTCTCCTTAATGTCTTCTGCTAACTGTTTTGCTTTTGCCTTTCCCGCAGATCAAAACGTCAACCGCGACTCCCTGAACAACCGCCGCTATCGGAAGAGAGAGGTCGAGAAGGCAATTGGCTTCACACATCCATCAGGAATACTGATCGACAGGGCAGTCGATAAGCTCTTGGGCTACACCCCGCACTACAGGGGTATCGCGGCAAACGACGACCCGCGGACTTTGGGCTTCCTCCTCTGCCTGTTGTACCTGTTGCGTCTGCTCCTCTTGTGCGTGCCCCTCCCGTGGCTGACATTACTGGAGAGGAGAGAGAGGAAGAGGAAGAGGAATAGGAAGAAGAAGAAGATAGCTCTGAAGGTTCTGCTGCTGAGGAGAGTACTGAGAGCGACGAGGTCGTTATTATTGATCGGTGGGACGTAGTCCCAAAATCTGCTGACCTACCTACTGCAGATCCACTTGCTGCGGGCACATCTTCGCAAGAGCCGCCCAACCTTGTCCCTGACCGGCGACAGTTGCGTGACTGGGACGACCAAACTTCTCTGCCATACGACCCAGAGGTCATGACGGCTTTTTCACTTGCCAAGATTGCCATGAGGTCCCGCACTGCAGCGAGGACTCGGGGGGGACGCTCGCTCACTCCACCTCCGGGAGCAGCTCAGACCGGTGGTGTTGCGGTGGTGCTGCAAGCTACGACCGGGGGGTAATTCCCCCCACTGCCCCTCAGCCTCAACCTGTGGTCCAGACAACAGGTGATCTGCCCTCGCATACTGCTCCAAAGCGCGCGGCAGATCCTCCGGTGGACCCTGAGGCTTCTAAAAGGATGAGGGGCTTGGGGCCTGTTGTGGCCGAGCAGCAGGTAGCTGGTGCTGATGCCGCTGGCGGTTCTAATGAGCTATGGGCGCCCGCGGTCCTAAAGGATGATGGGACCCCCATTCCAATAGCCGCTAAGATTTTCGATGGGGACACCTCTCGCGGGCTCAGCCGCGCGCTGCTTCTGCCTGGCGACATGATCGATGAGCGGAAGAAAAGCGCCTCCGAATTGTCCCGCCGCGTACTGGTGTACTCTATCAAGGTAGCCACCTTTATCTGTTGCTTTCGTCTCCCGTTAACTGTTTTGACCTTCTCATTGTCGTCTTCTTACAATTTTTCTTTGAGCAGGCCCTCTAGTGTGTTGCCGAGCTCGACACGCGCATCCTTCCACTTCAGACCGAGCTGACCAAAGCGCAAGACAAGCTGAAGGTGGCTACTCAGACTATCGTGGACCTGAGGAAGACGCACGAAGATGACAAGCAGAGTCTGGTTGAGGCCCGCAACGAGTCTGAGGCCTCAAAGGCTGAAGTGGCCCGGCTGAAAAGCTTGCTGGGCAAGGCTGAGGCTGATAAAGCCAAAGCCCTTGCTTCCGTTCGCTCGGAGCTGGATTCCAAGACAAGGGCGTTCGACCTCGCGAGGAAGTCTTTCGAGGACGAGAAGGAGTCCCTGAACAAGAAGCTGATCGCGAAGAATGTTGAGCTGGAGAAGGCGCGCAAGACCATTCTGGACGGCAACACTGCGTCCTACGAGAAGGGTGTTGCTGAGTCTAGGGCTGACTATGAGCGCTCCTTCGAAGAACAGCTTCCAGAGATCAAGAACATCTTTTTTGCCGAGATCTGGAACCAGGCCTTGGAAGCGTGCGGTACTCCAAGCAGATTCTCCACTATGGAAGGAGGATCTCCGAGCTGCTCCTAGCTGCGCGTTGCCTCCGACGGCAGCTGATGGGACCTCAGTCTCTACAACTAACGTCCCTCCAGCCACCTCAACCCTTCAGGTCAACCTTCCTGATACTCCTGCTGCTGGCTTGGTGGAACAGACTCTTGGGGAGGAAGAGCTGGAGAGAGCTGTCAAGGAGCAAGCCTGAGCTCTTTTACTTTTTCTGTTGTCTTGTTGCACTTCTTTGTTTGCTGTTTTCTCTTGTTTCTTTTATCATGGTTGTACTGAATTTCCTTGTAAGGCAATTCTGTTTTACTTCGTTTCCTTTTCTTTTGCTTCTTTTGACTTGTAATGCGGCTAAGCATCCTTGAAGTTTCAACAACTCCCGTAAGGATTTTACTTGGCTCAGCCGCACTGGCTGGCACATGTCCCGAGCATTCTTTGCTCGGGACTGTTAACCATTTACTTGTTTTGAGACGCATTCCTTGGAACTTTGGTTCCCTGTAAGATATTGATCTCGGGACAACTATCCCAAGCATTCTCTGCTCGGGACTGTCGACCATTTACTGGTTTTGAAACCAATTCCTTGGAACTTTGGTTCCCTGTAAGGTATTAATCTCGGTACAACTATCCCAAGCATTCTCTGCTCGGGACTGTCGACCGTTTACTGGTTTTGAGACCAATTTCCTTGGAACTTTGGTTCCCTATACGGTATTGATCTCGGGACAACTATCCCAAGCATTCTCTGCTCGGGACTGTCGACCGTTTACTGATTTTGAGACCAATTCCTTGGAACTTTGGTTCCCTATAAGGTATTGATCTCGAGACAACTATCCCAAGCATTCTCTTCTCAGGACCATTGCCCCTAGTAAGGGAGTGGAGGCTTGAAGGGCGTCTGCTTCCTTACTCCAACTAGGCTGCCAAAATGCTGAGAACTGGATCTTGAGGGAAGTGGAAACTTTTATTGATGAACTTCTGATACAACCGCCCTAGAACTGAGTAGAAAACTACTGAAAAAACTTCTTCAGATTGGAAACATTCCAGGTGCGCGGCACCTTGCTGCCGTCCAGATCTGTTAGGCGATAAGCTCCTTGGCCAGCTTTGCCGACCACTTTGTAGGGCCCTTCCCAATTTGGCCCCAGTTTGCCATCTGCTGGGTCCTTGGTGTTGTCGAGTACCTTCCTCAAGACCAAGTCACCGACTCCAAATTCCCTTGGATGAACTTTTCTGTTGTGAAATTTGGCCAATTGTTCTTGGTAGGAAGCTAACCTGACTAGAGCTCTCTCCCATTTTTCTTCAGCGAGGTCCAACTGCACGGCTAAGGCTATATCATTGCCCCCTTGTTCGACCAAGTCGGTGCGGATGGTTGGGATGCCAACCTCCAAGGGGATGACTGCTTCTGTACCGTATGCTAGAGAGAAAGGAGTCTCGCCTGTAGATCTCCTAGGCGTTGTGCGGTAGGCCCACGAGACAAGTGGCAGCTCATCAACCCATCTTCCCTTGGCTTTGTCCAGTCTCTTCTTGATGCCATCCAGAATCGTCTTGTTGGAGGCTTCTGCTTGCCCGTTGCACTGCGGGTAGCTCACTGAGGCGTAGAAGTTCTTGATCTTGTACGTCGAACAGAAAGCTTTGAACTTGTCTTGGAACTGGGTGCCATTGTCTGATACAATGGCATAGGGGATCCCAAACCTGGTGATGATATTTCTCCAGACGAACTGCTCGGTGTTGCGCTCTGTGATCTTGGCAAGTGGTTCTGCCTCGATCCACTTGGTGAAGTAATCAGTTGCCACCAGCAGATACTTCCTCATGCCCTTGGCCTGCGGCATGCGTGTTGAAGAGCCATACTGGGTAGTAAACTTATCTGATTGCCTTTGCTTGTACCAGGTGATTGACTTCTTCCAAGACTGCCTCGGAGTGCTGGGCGGCTGATCGTCTCCTCTTCTGCATTACTGGCTTGTGGCAGGGGTCAACGTTCAGCCGATGACATATTATGCTCGGCTGTACCCCGGGCATCTCTTCCGGAGTCCAAGCAAATACGTCAATGTGTTCCCTCAATACCCGGACATACTCGGAGGTATCTACCTCGGGGAGCTCGTCCCCGATTAAGAAGAACCTATCCTCGTCTGTCTCGTGGGCGGGAACCTTTCTCAGATTCTCGACCACATGGGTGAAGGGATCCACACCTACATCTTCCAACACAAGTTGACCGGGAACCTCTATTGATTTACCTATTCGGCACTTGGACTGGACTTGAAGGTAGCCGTGAAGCAGTTCCTTGCAGACTTCTGATTTCCCCTTATGCTTTCAATCCCCTTAGGACCAGGGAATTTAATAATCCAGTGGTAGGTGGATGGGATGGCCCCCATTCTGTGCATCCAAGTGCGCCCAATGATGGCGTTGTAGGCCGAAGGCACGTCGACCACCAAAAACTCTGTATCTAGAGTCACCTTTCCTGCTCGGACTGGGAGGGTGATGACTCCCAAGGGCCACACTGGCTCCGCACTGAACCCGATCAGCGGGGTTCTGGTTGACTTGAGATCTGCCTGCGCGAATCCCATCCTGTTGAAAGCCTGAAAATACAGAATGTCGGTGGAGCTGTCGGGGTCCACCAAGATCCTTTCGGTGTCATATCTGTTGATGCTGAGGGTGATTACCAATGCATCGTTGTGCGGGAAGGCTACCCCGTCTAGGTCTTCCTCCGAAAATGAAATCTGGACAGGTTTCCTGCACTGTTCTCTTTGTCTCTTCTGCCCGAGCTGCAGAACGTGATGCTCATGTCCTTCTCTTCTGTGCGCGGGACTCAGCCTTGGAGTTTGGCTCAATAGCTCCATGGATCATTGTGATGGTACCAAGTGGGGGGAGGTCCTCATCTGAAGAGTTGTCGCACAAGTCCATCTGTCTAGGCTTGGCGTCCTGTCGGGGTGTCTATGCGATGTACTGCTTCAGATGACCTGCGTCCACGAGGTCCTCCAAAAACTGCTTGTAGGTCTGGCACTGTTCGGTCATGTGCCCGTATTCTCTGTGGTAACTGCACCTAAGTCCCGCTTTCTCCAGTTCTGCTTGGTTTCCTCCCTGTTTGGCCGGCCATCTCCAGAAGGGTTCGTCTTTCAAGGGGTGAACCATTGTGTAGATAGTCATGTTGAACCTCGTTCTGATGGCTTTGTAGGCCTCCGGGCCTGGCTTGGGCATCCTGTGGGTGGCCTGTAGGGTAGTCTTAGCTTCTTCCACCTTCTCGGGGTGAGTCTGCTGGGATGCCTTCCTCTTTCTGCTCCTCTTCCTGCCATCAGAGTCCACCATGTGAGTCTGGTGCGACCTGTTGGCGTGATGGCCTGCTTCCACGAGGCCTTCTTCCTCCAACTTGGCGTGCTGCTCTACCCGCTCCATTAGCTCGGGGAAGGTTTCCACTGGAGCCAGTCAGGGATTCCCTAAGCTTCTCGCCAAAGGAAAGCCCCAATCTGAACATGAAAACTGCCTGTTTTTCTGTGTAGTCCTCAACCTCGTTGTAGATGTCCACATACCTACCGGCATATGCCCTGAGGGACTCATCTGATCGTTTTCTCAACGAAGTCAGAGAATCAAAGTGCTTGGGCGCTGCTCGGCTGGTCATGAATCTACCGACAAAGATTTCAACTAACTGCTCCCAGCTGAAGATTGATCGTGGTGCTAATTTGTGGTACCAGTTGAGCGTTGTCCGGCCCAGACTGGATGCAAACATCCTGCAGTACAGACTCTCGTCCCCTTCGTGCAAGATAAGGGACTGCTGAAAATCCTTCAAGTGGGCCACAGGGTCTGTCCTCCCATCATACTTCTGGAAACTGGGAAGACTGAAACCCTTGGGGATCGGATAGCTGGTGATTTCCTGGGAGAGCGGGGTGGAGGTGATCTGCTGGATGGCTCTTTTAACAGTCTCTTGGGTCGTGCCCCTGTCTTTGAGACGCTCATCAAGCCACATCCTCATATCCTCGAAGTTGGTCGGTGCGGAATTGACAGGAGTGAGGTTCCGAGGTCTTGCACCGCGATCGCCTTGTGCGGGGGCCCTGGGGGGGAGATGATCCCTCAAGTCCCGCACACGAGGTACCGATGCTTGCTAATGCGAGTCACCCACGTGGCTGTTGGTCCTGCTGTGATGCTCGCTGGGCTGAGGGGGATCCCGAGCAACCCTACGCCGATGACGGCGACGGGGTGGGTTCCTCCCTTCTATGCTGTTCTGTTGCGGCTGGGCCCTCTCCGTCCTTTCCAGCGCAGCAACTGGGTTTCCAGAAGGGCGAGGAGGGTCCCGTCTAGCCTGACTTGTCTGGGGTCCTGAATGTTGGCGCTGGGAGCCAACCTGCTTCTGCTTTACTTCGGGCTGCTTGGACAGCCTTGCTACCTGCAGCTCCAAGCGTTGAATGGCTTGGTTCTGCGTCCTGATAATTTCGGCCAAGTCCTCGTCTCCGATAGACTTGGACCTGGTTGGTGACAGAGTGTACTCGGAGCGAGATCTACTCTCGCTTTCTTGGGAGTAATCAGTTTCCCTCTCGTCGCGGTGGCGGTTCTCCGAGACATCATCCTGAATCCTCAAGGAGTTTCCAGTAACTATCGGGGGAGTTTTTGAGGTTCCCCCAATGGTTGGGATTCCACCTCGAGTATCCAGGAGACGTGACTGGTAGTTGGCGGCCTTTCAAATAAATTTTCATAACAAGGTTAAAGCTTTTACTTGTACATTATGGTATCCTCTCGTGCTATGAGCTCGGTCTTAATTTTAGAAAAGCATGGGATTCAGCATCCCCTATAGTACACTAGTCGAGCATTAAAGGGCCTGAAAACCATATATTCGAGGATAGAAAAACTGACATTTGTGGTGGTAACTGCTGTGAGGAAGTTGTGGTCTTATTTCCAATCTCATCCCATTAAGATCCTGACCAACCAACCCTTGTGGCAAACTCTTCACAACCAAAATACCTCTCGATGACTTGTTCAGTGGTCAGTAGTGTTGGGGAGTTCAATATTGAATATTTTCTAAGATCAATAATCAAAGGTCAAATGCTTGTAGATTTATTGGTAGAGTACACGTGTCTAGCGGAGCCGGTGACTGAACAACCCAAGAAGCGACCATGGCTTTTGTTTGTAGACGGATCAATGACTAAGAAAACTAGTGGAGCTGGGATGGTATTACAGAACCCTGAAGGGGGACAGATACATGTATGCATTGAGATTTCGATTCAAAGCAACCAACAAACCAAGTAAAATATGAAATTTTGATTGAAGGACTATGACTAGATAAAGCAACGAGGGTGTAGAGTTTGGCATCCATCAATGACTCACAGTTGGTGGTTGGCCAAGTAAATAGATAACATGGGACAGGTACCTATGGGTAATGAGATGTATAATTAAAAAAATTCGTGTCATTTAAGCAAATCGGCTCTCCAGATTGGCCACGACCAAGGAAGATGTCATCTTAGTGATCACACTACTTCATCATCTTGACAGGCCAAGTACAGAGGAAACAAAATTAAAGGAAAGAGCACTATATTACTCGAGCTCATAGATAGACAATATATTCCAGCATATAAAAACATGACATATTACCCACCGACAAAAATCAGGCTAGGAAACTCAGAATCCGAGCTGCCAGGTACGTACTAATGGGAGATGTTCTATATCATAAAAATGTTACCTTACCTTATTTGCGGTGTTTAACAAATTTGGAAGATGAGCACGCAATGAGGGAGGTGTATGAAGAGGTTTGTGGGGCTCATCACAGTGCTCGTACCATGGCCTATACAATTATGATGTTAGAGTACTACTGTAACGACCCATCCCAATAATCATTTAAATTAAAAACAAATATTGGACAGAGAACATTACAAAGAAGACCTCAATACAAAAATCCCAAGTCTCAAGGTAAAATAAACCTCAAGAATTCCACTCACCACATTTACTACAAGATAAAACTTATTAAAACCTTGCAATATGCTTCAAGATAAAACAACACCTCTCAACAATAAACTCCACAATAGAAAACTCCAAAAAATCAACTATATCCCAATCAACTCAACATAGTGAAAGATTAATACTCAACTAACCCAAATATTATAACTCCAAAAACTACAATCATCAACACAAGTACAAGGCTACATCTGCCTGAAATAAAGCAACTACAACAACTACATAAGCCCAAATAGGCTATCACTACCAACTAAAGCAAAAGGGCTAACGAAAACTAGCTAACACAACCACCTGCTATAACAACTACAATGCCCACTAACGGGCTAACACTGCTCCAATTTGATTATAGTGGACCCGAACCTCAAGCCTCCACAACCTGGATTTCTAAGCCAAAATGAAAGAAAGACTAACAAGCAAGTGAACTAAACCCCTTCAAGTGGACTAAACCCAAAAATCTCGGAACATCACAACCAATAACATAACTCACAACTCGAGGATAAAATCTCATATCCTACTTACAATACTATACAATTCACACTTTCACATATGACCATCTAAAAGGCCTAACATTCTTCAAGATCAACACTCATGTACATAAATGATGTAGGACAAAGGCCTATGTATAACATCGAGCAGACCTCATCCCCAGCAGAGCTTAGCACCCATTCACTCCAGTCAACCGCACAACGCACAACAAACGCTGAGCTGCCAGATGCCGAGCTACCACCTTTGTCGCACTGCCTCAAGGAATTTTAGCACAGCCCGGTCAGTCCAGCTCGTACAAGTTCAGCACGGCAACCCATGTCAGCACGGTCTCAGCAGCTGCACCTCAGCTTGGTCATACTCCCGCACTACTATTGGAATGAAACCACACGGGGACCACCCGACATCCTCTAACATTTTTGTTATTACTTTTCAGATTCTGTTAGGGATTGTACACTTGTAATCATTTACTTTTTCCTTTTTTGTTTGTATTAATCGCCATTCATTTTAGGGTTTTTCCTTGTATTCCTTAATGGCTATATAAGCCAAGAGATGTACAGACTCATACAACTTTTTATCAATATTGAAACCCTACTTCGAACCAGAGCTCGTCTCTTCTTCGTTCTTCAGGTGGACTATTGATTTACTGGTGGATTCTAGTGCTATTAGGTGGATTCCTAGCACTTCTACCGAGCTACGATGTTAGTTCGATCATCCCTCTATAGATTACGATGTTAATCTATCCGCCCCTTAGCGATTCTATTTCCCAGAATCGTCTGCCCTCCTCATTTCCTCTGCATTCTGTGTCAGTTGGTATCAGAGCCTACTTCTAATGGACGATGCTCCGGGAGATCGATCAGCCACAGTTGGAGCTTTGAGAGTTTTTTGACAAGAGATGCGTGAACTACGCGAGCTTGTTGAATGCCTTACCGACGAGTTTGCTCGTGTTCAGGTCCGTCAAGAGCAGGCTCAGGTTTTCCCTGAACCTGTGGGCCCGAATGGTGCACAAGCTAGAGTTCCGAAAAGAGTTCCTCATCAACACCCCATACCTGTAGCCTTATCGGACTCAGACAGTGATGTCGATGAAAGGGTACTTAACTATGGTGACCAAGAGAGAACTACTGAGAATAGAGACTACCGGATGAAGGTGGAGTTACCTTCTTTTGATGGCTACTTGGATGTGAAAGGATTTCATGACTGGTTGACAGAGGTTGAACGTTTCTTCGATTACATGGGTATCGAAGAGGAGAAGAAGGTCAAGTTTGTGGCCTATCGTCTCAAGAGTGACGCCTCAGCCTGGTGGGACCAGTTACAAATGTCCCGAGCATGACAGAACAAAGCCGAGATACATTCATGGCCGAGGATGAAGAAGCTGATGAAACAAAGGGTCTTGCCTGCTAACTACGAGCAGTTGTTGTTCCAGCAGTATCAGAACTGTAAGCAAGGACTCAGGTCAGTCAGAGCCTACACGGAGGAGTTCTACAGGTTATCTTCTCGAAATGACCTAGTAGAAAATGACAACCAATAGGTGGCTAGGTTAAACAATGGCCTACGCCTGCCAATCCAAGACCGAGTAGTGTTACACCCAGCGTTTACCCTCAATGAGGTTGTTAAGCCAGCTTTACGGGTTGAAGCCCAGCTAGACAGGATCAGTGCGGGAGCTCAGAAATTCAGCAGGACCACGGCAGAATAGGTGCCAGGTGGGAGAAGGGAGCTGCCAAATCAGACATGTGACAGCACGACAAGTGAAAGAGCAGCCAAAGGGAGTTCAAGTGCTACTCAACCAGCACGGCAAGGCAGTAAATAGGTGGCCGCACCCCAGAAGACCTCACCAAACCCTTACACGCCATCTTCCCAGTTTATCAAGTGTTACAGGTGTGGAGAGCCAGGTCATCGTTCAAACAATTTCCCGAATAGACGAGTTGCTAACCTTGATCTACAAGGAGATGAAAAAGAAGAGTTGTTCGAGGACCAGGCCCAAGAGCGTGATGAAGAGGAAGTGGTGGAGGCTGATGAGGGAGTTGTTTTGGTTGTCCACAGATTACTGTATTCTCCCAGGATAGAAGCTGAGACTCAGAGGCACAATATCTTTCGCACTCGCTGCACAGTGGGACAGAGAGTGTGCGAGCTGATTATCGATGGGGGAAGCACTGACAACATAGTTTCCCGAACTATGGTGGATAAGCTTCAACTGAAAATAGAAGCTCATCCCAATCCATACAAGATTAGTTGGATTAATGATGGTGGAGAAGTCAAGGTCAGTGAGCGCTGCACGGTACAACTTTCCATTGGTCAGAAGTGCAAGGACGAGGTGATATGTGGCGTAGTGGATATGTCAGCTTTTCCATTTGATGCTAGGCCAACCTTGGTAATTCGATGTTGGTTCTACCCACAATGGTCGTCTCAATACTTACTCATTCATGCATCACGGGACCAAGATTACTGTGGTTCTCATGGGAGGACAGAAGCCTAGGGAGACCCGTACTGCAAGCAAGACTTTACTAGTAGTGCCAGAGTTGGGAAAAGAAGAGCTGGAGGAGCATCAGGTGCACGTAGTGGTGGTGAAAGGAGGAGGTCCACAACTGACTAGTGTACCTGCCGAGCTGGAACCCATTATTGAAGAGTTCAACTTAGTCCTTTCAGCCGAGTTTCCAGGCGACTTACCCCCAGCACGGTACATACAACATCAGATAGACCTGATCCCAGGATCATGCCTCCCCAACTTACCACACTACCGGATGAGCCCCGTCGAGCATGCCGAGCTGCAGACCCAGATTATTGAGCTGATCAGAAAGGGGTTTCTCCAAGAAAGCATGAGCCCATGTGCAGTGCCCGCACTGCTCATGCCAAAGAAGGATGGGAGTTGGAGAATGTGTGTTGACAGTCGAGCTATCAACATGATTACTATCAAGTACCGTTTCCCCATTCCCCGACTTAAGGATATATTGGATCAACTAGCAGAAGCTATAATCTTTTCGAAGCTGGATCTTAAGAGTGGCTACCATCAGATCAGAATCCACCCAGGAGATGAGTGGAAAACAGCCTTCAAGACCAAGGATGGCCTGTACAAGTGGCTTGTGATTCCATTTGGATTGTCCAATGCCCCAAGTACATTTATGCGTCTTATGACTCGGGTACTCCGACCTCTTATTGGATCCTGTGTTGTTGTTTATTTCGATGATATCCTAATCTATAGCCATGGCCGACAAGCACATCACCAACACCTGAGAGAGGTCTTGGTATTGTTGAGAGACAACAACCTTCACGTTAATTCGAAGAAGTGCAGTTTCTTGACCAGCAGCCTAGTGTTTTGGGGCTTTGTAGTCAGCGCGGATGGGCTGACAGTTGATCAAGAGAAGATCCGAGCTATTCAAGAATGGCCAACACCCACATCCGCACACGATGTAAGGAGCTTCCATGGTTTGGCTACCTTCTACAGGAGATTCATCAAGGACTTCATCACCATTGCGGCGCCAATGATAGAGTGTTTGAAGAAGAAGCAGTTTGACTGGACTAGTGAAGCCAAGCAGAGCTTTGCCGAGCTCAAGGAGAAACTCTCCTCAGCACCGATTTTATCTCTACCCGATTTTGATAAGCTGTTTGAAGTTCATACGGATGCCAACTACGTCGGGATTGGAGCTGTTCCATCCCAAGAAGGCCGACCAGTGGCTTATTACAGTGAGAAGCTGAGCGAGGCGAGAAAGAATTGGACTGCGTATGAGTTGGAGCTCTATGCAGTTATCCAAACTATGAGAGTGTGGGAGCATTACCTCATTCAGCAAGAATTCATGCTCCATATTGACAACAAGGCTTTGGAGTTCCTAAACAACTCAGCAACCATTAACAGAAAGCACGCCAGATGGATTGCCTGTGTCCAAGCTTTCAAGTTTGTTCTGAAGCACACTACGGGAACCTCCAACCGAGCTGCCGATGCACTGAGCTGAAGAGCATCCCTTCTTGTTGTTGCCTGCACAGAGCTGGTAGGTTTTGACTTCCTCAAGGAGATCTACGGGAGGATGAAGACTTCCAAAATTTGTGGTCCCAATGTCAACTCAGCAAGAATGGATTGAATAGATTTCTTATCCATAAGGGATAATTATTCAAAGGAAACCAACTGTGTATCCCCAGGTCCTCATTACAAGAATTGCTAGTCAGGGAGGTTCACTACGGCGGACTTGGAGGACATGTGGGACGTGATAAGACTATCCAGCAGGTGAAGTGTAGAACGTGTTCTCATTAAATAAACTTAATTGTCCAATTAAGAAATTATTAGGAATTTAATAAAACTTTAATAAGAGATTAAATTAGTAAAATATAATAAAAATAAGAAATTCGAAATTTTGAAATATCGACCAAAATATCGGTATCTTGGAAGCTCAAGATACCGATATCTTGAGTCGTAGGAGTTCAGAATTGGATTTTAGCCATGGTTGAGTGTAGAAGCAGTACAAGGACACATATGTGTCGATATTTCCTATGAAAATGCAACGCGTGAGAAGTAAGAGAGGAGCAGATTGCAAGTGTTGGGTGTTGAGTAATAAGTTAGACAGGTGTAGATAATGATAGGAATCATCATTAAAGGTAGAAGAACAAATTGAAAATATATAAGTTATGTCTCGTAAATGTTTTAGTGTTTTGAAAACCAAAGTAGCAATCTTGTGTTAAGAAAATTTGAGAGTGTGTGAGAGCAGGAGGTTCGAGTGAGGAAAAATTTCGGACTTCTAGTTCGAGTTGCGGAGGAACAGAAGTGTCTGAGAGAGGAGGGGTTCAAGCTTCGGCAAATTGTTCTCAATTTTATTTTGTCCAAATTCGATAAGGATTCGAAAATCTATGAATACAGTCTTGTAGAGAATCATACCTAAATCATTTGCTCAAAATTTGGTAAAGAACGATTGAGTTTTAGTGTGAATTTGAAGAAAATCAGATTTTGGAAGAAAACCCTTAGTTTTGAATTTCTGTCGAATTTTTGGGGAAGACGACAGAAACCGGTATCTGGCTCTGCCAAGATACCGATATCTCAGTAAACCAGCCAGAGGAACCCTTGTAACCGATATCTTCACAGATATCTTGGACTGACTCTAGAAACTGGTATCTTGAATTCCTTAGATACCAGTATCTTAATATGTTTTGCATGCAGTATCTTTAAACTCAGTAACCGATATCTTTAGGAATAGCCTAGATATCGATATCTTGAAGTTCCCTAGAAATCGATATCTTAGCAGAATTCCTGAAACCGATATCTTAATATATAGAAACCGATATCTTGCATAAATCCTAGATATCGGTATCTTTGCAGTCCTAGATACCGATATCTTAGGATTTTGGGCAGAATTGAATTTTGAGCAGAAACTGTTAGAAATCATAAAATTTTGTATAAACGGAATTTATAAAATTGTAATATTAATACAAGCATATTGTTTAAATTGATAGGTTCTTGGCTCCTTCGGGTGTCCGGTGATACTGCTTAGGTTGCTGAAGAACACATGATGAACCGCCGGTTCTGTCCTCTAGCTGCAGTGTATGGCCGGAGGTCTGTGAGGCCGATGGCCCTGGATTGCTCCGTGATGTATGAACTGGATCCGGATTATTGATCTGATCCGAATGGTGGGGTCCGGTCCAAGAGGAATATGGTCCGGCTACCACAATAGCCCCTTAATTCTTTTCAATTTGTTGGAAGGGATTGATTCAGTTTTGCCGGACGCTGATCAGTCCGTTAGGCCGGTCGTGGAATAATGTTGCCGGAGGCTTGCTTTCATTCGAGAAGCTTCAGAGTTATGGTTTTGATGCACGCGCGCTGTCCGGTGCGTTCTGTGAGTATATTTAGAACTATATAAATAAGTTCCTCTATATATGTATTTATATATGTACAACAAATTCTTTATAAATATATATATAGAAGTTTTCGTGGGATTTTAGAAAAAGGAAAAGGAAAGGAA
>NMUG010000631.1:0-21146 GCA_002855965.1 Monotropa hypopitys | reverse complement strand
ATTGATAATACCTGATGGATAGATATTTGCCTTGCTCCTACTAGAAGGCACGGAAATGGAATATACTTGACACTTGGAACAAAAATGGGAATTGGAATACGTTTGAAATACGAAAATGAGTCTTTTACTTAGTGTGAGTCGATACTTGACACATTTCCCTATTGGCCTTGTCTAGGCAGTTTCTTTCAGTAAAGATCAGTTACGAGTACTCTTTCTTACGAGTCTTGGTTAGACATAGCGTTTTACTTCTTTTCTTTACTATGAGTCAAATATGGAATTTTGGAAGAAAAGGAAATGTTTTGAAGATAATGAGATCCATAGCACTGCATATTTACATTCTTTGCACTGTCACACACGTGCATCCCAATAGTATAGACGGTAGGAGATGGATTATCTCTATCAGGCAGTCGTGCCTGACCCTTTACTTTTGTAGGACTTACCACTTGGACTTGGAGCCGCTGGATCCTTCACAGGACTTGAGGCCAGACCGGACTGTAGTGATAGGTCGCCTTTACCTTTCAGTTGTTGTACTTTCTTTGGTTTACTGTTGGCCGCATTATACAGGATTGTCTTATAAAATCCTATTTTGGCATTTCTCTTTTATTTGGGGCACCGTTGTACAGGGTTATGTTATAAAACCCTTTTTGCCTCTTTTTAGTTGTATCTCATTTCATAGCAAGCATGTATTGTAATAAGTAGTGTAATGAGTAGTGTGTGTGTGGTAGATAGTTCTTTACCCTTTTTGTTTGGATACTCGTTACCTACAGTTAACACTTCTCAAAAAAAAATATGTCTCAAATTTTGGGAGTGTTACACGTGTTTTTTAATCCGAACGGCATGACTCGATAGCAGAAAACCCCCCAAGGGGTGAGGAAAGATGTTTTCTCTTGGTCCTTTGGGGCTATCCGGATCTGATTGTATCTAGAAAAGTCGTCCATGAAGGAAAACATTTCGTGGCCAGCTGTATTATCCACGAGAATGTCTATGTGCGGCAGAGGAAAGTTATCCTTCTGGATAGCTCTGTTCAGGTCCTGGTAGTCGATGCACATGCGCACTTTCCCATCCTTCTTAGGCACGGGGACAATGTTGGCGAGCCATTGCGGATATTGGACAACCCGCAAAAAGCCTGCGTCAAATTGTTTTATGACTTCTTCCTTGATTTTGAGGCTCCATTCCGGCCGGAGCCGTCGGAGTTTTTATTTAACCGGTCTGATAGACGGATCTATAGGCAGATGGTGTTCTACGATCGTTGTACTGAGTCCCGACATATCTTCATACGACCAGGCAAAGATGTCGTGATAAGCACGGAGCAGTACTGCGAACTCTTCTTTTTCATATTTGCTGAAGTGGATACCGATTTTGATCTCCCTGGGCATCTCTACGATCCCTAAGTTGACAGTTTCCATTTCCTCGATGTTGGGAGTTTTCTGTATTCGTATTGCTCGATCATATCTCGGATTTCTTCTGGAATTTCGTCGCTAGCATCATCGTCGACTTCTATACCCATCAGATCGTAATCCAATTCGGTGTCGAAGTCGTGTTCCTCATGTCCTAAGATCGTTCGATCATTGATTTGAAATGGACGAATTTTAGGATTCCTATAACGAAAATTTGTTTGAGTCAAAAGTTTAGGCCATTGTTGATTTAGCAGAGAGATAAATAAACTGAACGTCCAAAAACTTCATTGATTGTTAGCACATAGAAACACATAATTCTACAGGAAAGAAATACATGACTTCTATTTTGATAAGAGAATAACAAAAAGACTTTAGCTGTTTTTGCCGTATTTTACCAAAACATGCGGGCTTTGTAAACTGAGCTTGCTATCCAGTTTTCAACTTTCTCCCCTAGATAAGCGGGGCGGTTAGTGCTTGGTGGCGTCTGGCTACGTAGTGCAGGGTCATCTTGTAGAGACGGGGTATCGTCCGATATCATGTTTACTCCCTGATGATTCGGGAGCGGGTTATTGGTGGTATTGGGAGGTGGATGAGTTTCCTCCAGATTGATGGCTCCGGCGTCGATAAGATCCTGGACTTTGTGTCTCAGGCTTCGTCACCTTTCTGTTTCATGCCCCACTTGGTTGGAGTGATAGGCACAGACCCAATCCCGTCGGAAGTTGGGTGTAATAACATCGGGCAGCGGCCGTGCTGGTATGGGTGTCAGATGCCCAGAGGCCAGGAGGCGATGATATACTTCCACCATGGGTATGCCGATGGGGGTAAAGGTTATGTTCCTCCCTACGTTCTGAGGAGCATTCTGAGGAAATTGACCGTGCTATGGCGGGCCTTGGAATTGTTGATTCTGAAAATTAGGAGGCGCGTCTTGATACGCATTCTGCTGCTGATAGTATGGTCGATATTGCTGTTGGGGGTAATTTGAATACCCGGGCTGGAAAGAATAGGGATTGCTTGGCTTCGGAGCAGGCATAAGGACTGAAACTTCAGGCTTCTTGGCCTTCTTGGTAAGAGGTTTCTTAGCGACTGACGCTGGAAGATCCTCCATTTTGGTATAAGGATCCATGATCATTCCGGTTTTGATATCGTCCTCGATTATTTCTCCTTGCAGGAGGATCTCGTTGAAAGATCTCCCTATGGATGTACACAACTTTTCGTAATACACCCCTTTGCACGTCTGAACGAACAAATGGACATATTCGGTATTAGTGAGCGAAGGATCGACTTGGGAAGCGTAGTTTTTCCATCTGAGGGCGTATTTACAGAAAGCCTCCTCGGGTTCTTGCTTCATGCGCATAAGGAAAAGGCGATCAACCGCCATCTCTGCGTTATGCCGGTACTGGCGCATAAACTCTTGAGAAAGGTCTGTCCAGGAACAGAAGCGCTTCAGATCGAGACGGACAAACCATTGTGCAGTCCGGGTTGGCATATCCGCATAGTGCCCTAGCATAGAGGCGGAGATGAGTCATGGGATCTCCGGTACCGTTGTATTTGGAGAAGTCTGGGATCTTAAATTTTGCTGGCAAGATCATATCCGGGAAAAAGCATAAGTCTTCGAAACTGGTCGAAGTGTAATCCGTAGGTCCTTAGAGGGATTTGAAAGCATCCTCCAACTATTGGACCTTTAGGAGTAGCGGCGCGTCTTCCCGCTTTGTCGGGATCTCGTCTAGATGACTTTCGAGATCGTCTTGGACATTCAGGAAGGTGGGCGGAACCTGAATATGTTGTGTTAAAACTGTCAGAGTAACGGCTGCGGGGAGATGTAGGGAGTTCCCGGCTGATAGGATCGGATTTACCGTTGGTGGAAATGGAGCGGGTTGTGGTGCCGCTGAACCATAAGTTACCCCAATATTGGGTGGTAAAAGTTGTGACGACAACGGGTCAGCCCCGGTTGGCGGTATAACGGGTGGGACCTGACACTGAGCTCTCAAGGTCTCCATCACAACTTGTAGGGTTTCTAGGGACCGACGGAGGGCAAGATGTTCCTCCATGGACACGACCTCTTGTTCCTGAGGTATTTGATCGTCAGCCATTGCTCTGGCAAGGGACCGTGTAATTCTCCTATTTATCTGATCTGGATGAGCCGTGTCTATATTTGTATGGCAACACTCCGCTCGGATCAGTATGTAAAGAGAATGTCTTTGAGGATATTGGGGAGATATACGGACTTCCTTTGAATTTTAAAAATTCAAGAAATGCCTCGGACATGAAGTCTGGAGGAAAGTCTCAATTTTGAAAATTCTCGGGAGATTGTTAGAAATGACAAGTCCGAAATCTAATTTTAGCTCATATCCTTAGAGACGCTGCCGGTTTTACGAAGTCTAGCAGATATATGTGCTGAAAGAAGAAGGTCTTTTGGGATAGTTGGAGACATGTGGACTTCCTTAAAAATTCAAAAAATTCGAGACGTTTCTCGGACATGGAGTCTGGAGAGATTCTCGGATTTTAGTGAATTTACTTGGGATATTTTGTTTGAAAAATGATAAGTCCATAGCCTATTTCTACCAACATTCCTAAAGACTCTAATGTATTATGAAAACTTTGGGTGTTTAGCAAGCATGCATATATAAGGATTTCCCTTGAAAATATAATGTTTCCCTAAATTGTAGATAGGGTTTTGGCTTGACTCAATAAATGGTTTATCTATATGCAGCATGTGGCTATGTTTGGCTGAGAAAGTTTAATGGTTCACAAATCTTCAGACCTCCGGCCCTGTGAGGGTACCATCATAGAGTGGGTGATTTGGTTGGAGTGTCACATTTCTGCGTCGGACCTCCACAGGTACTGACGGTTACTGTTGGGCCGCCGAAAGGTTGATTGGGACACGTCCATTTTGGGCGGTAATGACCTCCACCCAAAACAGGTAATGATGCAAATGATGTATGAAAAATGTACATATGCAATGTAAGTATATTTTTTTTTGAAATAAGGGAAAATCCTTTTTACAGTTATATCAACAAGTAAGATATAAGCAGAAAAAGGTACATAGCTTCAGCGTAGCAATTTTTATCAACGCGGAACCTGTATAATTTAGCAATGTGTCCCGTAAACTTTTCCTAAAAAAAATAAACACAATGCAAATCAGTAATAACAATAAGCCGAGAATTGATAGATTTCGAAATTCTGGAACAGATTTATTTTTGAAAAAGGTTTCGCAAGCCGAAATCCTTGAAATCCCTAGCGGAGTCGCCAGCTGTCGCGCCGGGAAATTTTTCCGTCCTTCCCTCGTCCCCCGTCCGGCGGGAGTCGTTTTCCAGGACGGAAAAAGATACGCTGATGGATTGAATTTAAAAATATGGAGGTTTGTTTGAAAATGGATGGCGGCCTGAGTATGCCGATTTCGAATTTTCGGAGTCGCCATCTGTCGCGTCGGGAATTTTTCCGTCCTTCCCTCGTCCCCCGTCCGCGCGGGAGTCGTTTTCTGGGGCGGAAAAAGATACGCTGATGGATTGAATTTAAAAATATGGGGGTTTGTTTGAAAATGGATGGCGGCCTGAGTATGTCGATTTCGAATTTTCGGAGTCGCCACTTGGTATTGAGCTGTGGTGTACCATGTCACCGGAAATTTTGTTATAAAAAGATGTCATTTTGTTTTAGGAAAATGTCTTTTTATTTTGGAAAGGTGTCTGCAAAACCAGAAATTCGAGTTCGGAGATTAAATTACGAATGGGGAAGATGTTAGGCACCCCACTCGCCCTTTCGATACTTCTTTTTCAAAAATAAATCTCTTTTTGAATCGAAATCGATTGTTTCCTCGGCTAAGAGAAATGTAAAGTGTATTACTGATTTATGAATGAAATGAAATGACTCCTAGAAATAGTTGTTGACGGGCATATTTCAGCCCGGTTTTGGTAAGGGGAATTTTTGAAAGGGGTACGGATGTCCTTTGACCCGGTTTTGATAAAAATGATATTTTTGAGCCGGACAGTACTTCGGCGTAAAATAATTTTCAGCGATCGAACAAAATTTAAATCGAGTTAGAAAGAATTGTTTAAAATAGTCGGACGGTA
The DNA here is from genome assembly GCA_002855965.1 of Monotropa hypopitys. Lineage (NCBI taxonomy): Eukaryota > Viridiplantae > Streptophyta > Magnoliopsida > Ericales > Ericaceae > Monotropa > Monotropa hypopitys. Next base: position 15,682 of record NMUG010000631.1, on the reverse strand, counting down.
CTTCGACGTAATTTTAAACATTAATTTTATGAACCGGACGGAACTTCGGCATAAAATAGTTTTTTGCGGTCGAACAGAAACTCGACCGCGTTTGGAAAATAGTCGGACAGTACTTTGACATATTTTAAAAGTTAATTTTATGAACCGGACAGACTCCTGCATAAAATAGTTTTCTGTGGTCGGACAGAAACTCGACCGCGTTTGGAAAATAGTCGGACAGTACTTCGACGTATTTTAAAAGTTAATTTTATGAACCGGACGGAACTCCGGCATAAAACGGTTTTTGGATTTTAGCCAGACGGAACTTCGACTAAATCCTTGGAAAGTATTTTTTTCTGCGATCAGACAAAATTCTGACCGCGTTTTGAGAAAATGAAATTTTTAGTCGGACTGTACTTCGACTATGTTATGAATATTTTGAAATAGGTCGGACGGAACTTCGACCATTTTTTCTGAAAAAGATAGATATTTTTGGTTTAGAAAATTCCAAAGAATATCGAGTGAACCGGCATGACCCGGGTCACAAGGCATTCCAGTGATCTGTTTCCGACACCTACTGCAAGCTTTCACTTCGGACAACGAATCGAGGAATTTTGGTTTTTGAATTTTAAAGTGTTTTTGTATTTTTCAGTCGGACAGAACTTCGACCAGAAAAATGTTTTCTGTAAAAGTTGCCGGAATATGTTTTAACCGGGTTTTTAAAAAGGGAACTATTTTTTACCAATCGGACATAACTTCGACTGGGTTTAGAGTAGGAATATTTTAAAATAGGTCGGACAGAACTTCGATCGTTTTTTAGAAAAGATAAGATATTTTTTGTTTAGAAAATTCCAAAGAATATCGAGTGAACCGGCATGACCCGGGTCACAAGGCATTCCAGTGATCTGTTTCCGACAGCTACTTCAAGCTTTCACTTCGGACAACGAATCGATGAATTTTGGTTTTGAATTTTAAAGTGTTTTTGTATTTTTCAATCGGACAGAACTTCGACTGGAAAAATGTTTTCTGTAAAAGTTGCCGGAATATGTTTTAACCGGAATTTTGAAAGAAGAATCATTTTTACCAATCGGACAGAGCTTCAACTGTGTTTTGAAAATTGGGGGAGGGGATATTTATTTTCCTTGTCTTTTTAAGTGTGGGAAAAATCCTCCCGGGATATCGAGTGCTTCAAAAATGATCCGAGCCACAAGGCATTCCTTCGATCCATTTCTAATAGTTACTGCAAGATTTCACTTCAGACATCGGATACAGGATTTTAATTTTGTTTGAAAGTGTTTTTTTAGGGGAAAGCGAAATTTAATCGCTGAAGAGAGATAGAATGATTCTGCTGTAATGTATATATGGACAGGGGGTATAAGATATCATATATATAACCGAGCTGGATATATTCCGAGCTAGACGGCAACAATTGATAAGATATCGTATATAACCGAGCTGGAATATATTTCCGAGCTAGACGGCAACAATTGGTAATATATCGTATATAACCGAGCTGGAATATATATCCGAGCTAGACGGCAACAATTGATATGGTATTTTAAGGCGAAGACATTTTTATGTTCTTCTCGTATGCGACAGTGGAGCCGGCATAGCCAAGCATGTTCCGAATTCTAACGAGGAGAAAGACATAAAATAACGAATTCTTTAGACAGATATGGGTTTTGAAAGCAATAAAAGACGAATATTAAAAACTTGCGGCAAATATATTAATTGGATCTGTACAAATCGGGGAGACGACTTCTATAGATAGCTTTTTTAAAACATAGTAGGGTATAGTGTCGGGCGAGGCCGATTAACTTATACTGGACTATGGATTAGAAGACTATCAAGAGTCTCCCTAAAGTAAGAGGCAAATTAATTTACCGAAGAAAATAAGCTCGGGATACTTCAAGAACGAGACTTGTTCTTGGTTGGCTTTTGGGTTTTTCGAATTTTTGGTCGAAGTTTGGGTGGTTTTCGAAAGAAATTTGAGAGAAAATGCCTGGGGGCTTTGGTATTTGAGAGTGAATTGCACTTGGAATGGGTTATCTCCCCTACAAGTGTTGTGGTTGAGTTTCTTATATAGACAAATAATGTCGCAACTGTAGTTGCGACATTATGGTTCCTTGGCCTCGCGAGTTGCCACGTGTCCCATGAGGTGGCTTTGATATTTTAGGAAGCTTCCTAGGTCGGTTGGAGCTTATTTAATTCGAAAAATTAATTAAAAATAAAAGAAAAATACATTTAAAAATGAAACAGTATCCCGGAGTTCTGATCTTGGTCCGAAGCTTCTGTTTGCGCTTTGCCGTCCCCTCGGAGAACTCTGACTTTAACATTTTAAATTTGATATTCATGATCGTTGTGTTAGATCACGAATATAGTAAATATCCCGGGCTTGATTCGGACACTTTCTGGAAAAACCCTGAAATACGGCTCTGATATCCTGCCTGATTTGAAAAGCGTTTGGTGCACCTCCTGGACTGCTCGACTCCCAGAAAATCCGTTCCGTAGGCAACGTCAGATTTTGAAGATGAGGTCCGTGCAAAATACATTCGTTGATTTCCGAGGCCGATTGACCGCTGCAAGGAAATCTGAACATATTGACGTTTATCCTTAACTGAATTCCGATGCTGGATCGGATGAAGTCAGCTTTTATACCAGGTTCTCTGTGATGTGATTGTCTTCGATATTCTCCTCAGAAGAAAAATTTCGGACGCTCGCGTAGAATTCTACTTGTGCATGTCCGTTTGAGTGTTCGAATGCGGTTTGTGTGCCGTCCTTTTGGAATTTGTCGGGATTGAAGCATTGGAATAAAATTTTGAGATAGGTAAATGTTCCTCAACCCTTTACCGTCGCGGTTTGACTGTTTCAAGATTTTTGACTGATGTCGGGGCTGTTCGCGAGAGGTCGGAACATTCCGGATGTGCGTGCGGGTACTGAAAAATGCCGTGTTGCTGATTTCTTAAATTTGTGGGGGGTGAGCCAAAATTTGGGTATCGACACCATCGAGTCTCGGCTAGTTCCGCATCAGGGCTCGTCAACCCCTTATCGTGTAGTTCCTGTTTTCCCTGGCTCACCGGGAAGGTCCAGTCAGACCTCCATTGCGCAATGTCGTGTGCCACTCCAAACAATGACACAAGGTAAGAAACCCGAGTCAATAGCCACTCATCAGTATCCAGTCCTCGTATAGAGTAAACAATCCCTCGTAAATAGTCACGTGTCACATTTTCATTTTATATCATCATTCCGTATGACCTAGGGCAAACAACCTCCTAGTCAACGTACCAACTCAAAATGTGACTTTCCTTTCCAGTGTTTCCATAAACATTTCCGTTTATTCACAAAACGTTCCATTTCCAAAACATTTCCGTTTATCCATAAAATGTCTATTTCCAAAACATTTTCGTTTATCCACAAAACGTCCATTTCCAAAATATTTCCGTTTGTCCATAAAACGTGTTGATCGTTCACAAACCATTCCACTTAGTTCGATTTTCCACAAAACGTGTCAAAACACCATTTGACCCACAAACTAACAGAGAGTGTTTAAAACAAAGAAAAGATCGAACTCAGAATCAAACAACCAATGTCCTAGGGAGAATGTGACGACCCTAGTCAAAACTCAACGCGACCATTTTAAGTGAACGACAACATCTTGATTACTAATTCTACGAATATACAAGACTTGACGGGATTTTATGGAACGAGCGAGAAGGACGTAACAATGCCAACAGTACAAATGAGAGGGATAGAAAACTCTACCTCGATTGGAGTTTCTGAAACAATCGCCGACATTGGATTTGCTAGAAATTTTGGCATGAACCTGCTCAAAATAGGACAATCGCACTAAGGCACCAACAACAACAGCAACGCAAGAATCCAGCAATATCACACCTCCTACTTAAACATTAGCGATTTACTATTTATCGACAATTAACAGAGAAGAAGATATACCTACCGAATCGACCACTAATGGTGGCCGAGGCCCTGAACGTCGCGTGTCGCTGATTATCGTCGCTCGCTAGGCTGACACCTAGAATCTGATAAACAATTTCAATCGACGACAAACAAACTAGAACACTGAATAAAGAGAAACAGAGACTTACCCACTGACGCGAAGCTTCAACTGTCGCGCACCAATGATTACCGTCGTCGCTTGCTAAGGCCGGCACCTAGAGAACCCAACAGAAAGTCACTGATCGATGGCGAACGATTTAAAACACTGAAACGAGGGGAACAAAGACTTACCTACTGACGCGAAGTCTCGCAGTTGACTGAATCTCAATCGTTGCGCGCCAACAAGGCCACATAGTCAACCCTTTCACGTACAGCTAATCAGGTGCCTGCATACATATAGTGTCGCATACAATAAACTCACATACAAGAATCGAACAAATATTGTATACCTCGTAAAGTAGTCGATACACCTTTTGCCGCGAACTGCGAACTCCAGCCTGGACGGCCGCATCACCGCGCACAAGCGCGTCGCCGCCGCACATCTCCAGCCGCGCACCACCACCCATAGCCGCACCACCACTACTGAACCACCATCTGCCGCCACCGCGCACATCCACTCCTCTTGCCATCAGTCCAACCACCAACATCGCACACCTCATCGCCACCACCCAACACCGCCAAGCCACCACCACCACTGCACGGGCCACCAGCGCCGCTGAGCACCACTCTCTTCCTCTCTCATGCCGCAACCATGGATGAGAGGAGAGAGAGAGATGAGCGCGAGGTGGAGAGGGAGGGAGAGCAATCGGGTGAGGGGGAGAGGAGAGGGGAAATCACACAGGAAGGGGTGGGGAGTAGTTGCCGTGGGTGAGAGGAGGGGGAGGGAGAAGTGGTCTGATGGATGAGAGAGAGGTGAGCGGGCTGATGTTCGGCCGGAGAGGAGAGGGGAGGGAGGAAGGCCAGCGGGAGGTTGGGGGAAAAGAGGCGGCGCCAAATGGGGAGGGGAACCCGTAGGTTTTCATGTTGGAGAAGAAGGGATGGTGGGAACTCCTCCCGTATACACATCTTTATGTTTTTTTTATTTTATATAATTTAATTAATTTTAATTTCTCTAAATGAACTTAAATAAAATTAAATGATCCACACACTTTCGAACACCTCCCGGGACTCCAAACGAAACCCGAATTTCACCACAACAACTTGCCTGCACTCAGAACACAAAACCTCACAATCCAAGACTAGTCTCACTCAGACAGGACCGGTCGAATAAAATACGAGCCGCAGGGAACTGAACGATTAAAAAAATTAAATCCTCAGAAGATTTAATTAAATAATATCATTATTTTTTTTGAAACAGAGGGAAAAATAGCTAAAATTTCCAGAGTATTACAAACTACCCTCCTTACAAAAATTTCGTCCTCGAAATTTCCAAGTAAGAAGAACCCAAACACAGCACTGCTTAGAGAACAACGCACAAAAGCACCAAACGCTTGGATGGGTTCGCAAAGAGAACCGGCAACAACAACAAAAGAGTTTTCTACCGAAACAACTCCACCAGCGAACATACAATGCCAAAATAGATCCACAATTGACAACCGTTTTCCCCCAAGACAACGCCCCACAACAACCACAAACTGAACAAACCGCAAACTTCCTTAAACTCTCAACACACCGCAAGGTAAGGAGTACGTCGCAAAACAACATGCCAAAGAAGAACCGATATTACACAAACAACATCTTCATCGAGAGAGTCAAGAGTTTCCAAAGAAATGGTTTTCGCGCAACCATAGGTTCCCAAACCGATCAAACAAGCTAGAACGCGCATTGTTGAACAAAGATACGATACGGAGGTTAAACCGCAAGAATATCGCCCCGAAATTTTTTCAAAAGTTCCACAAAATTCTAGAATATGCCACAACACAATGTGGACATACCGGGAAAGATTCCAAGTACCAAAATGCTACGGATACGAGGGGATACAGTACGGATACACCGACATGCGAAGGACACACCGAAGACACACTGATACGGTAAGGATACACCAAAGACACACCGGTACGATTAGGATACGCCGAAGACACACCGGTACGATTAGGATCCAAAGACACACCGGTATGATTAGGATATGCCGAAGACACACCGGTACGGTTAGGATATGCTGATACGGTACCGATACACCGATACGGTACATATACGATACGGACACGATACGGGTACTCCGATTTTCCAAATATTTTTCTAAAATTTTTAGAAAAATAAAAGAGTAGTTTTCGACTACCGCAAAGAAGTCCACAACAACTTTATCACCACGAACGCGCAAAACAAACCCGAGATAGATTCCCGAACAAGGTAGGAACAATCCAATCGATACAGGGCAGGAATTGAAAACAAGACAACCCGCCAGGGATGGTCACACAATAACCGTGCTACTCAAATCACACCAAACAAATACAACGCCACCAAAAGAAGAACCGAACATTCAAAATCTCACAAACTAACCCGCACACAGCTAGCGCGGTACCAGAATGACTATGAAGTTTGATTTGAGATGTGCTGGCCAGTCACCTTCTCAAAACAATCCTTCATGTTCATTCCTACACCACATGACACGGACTACACACACCGGTCACGCCAAACATCACCACAATCCAAGTCGGTGCAGTCGACTTCAAAAAGACACGGACATTCTACCCAACACTCGAAACACAACTGCACAACACAAAAGCAAACTAATCTCACTGGTCACACTAACCACAAATAAATCCCACAACACACTCTCAAACAAAGCTCCAAAGGGAGACAACATCGCAGAATAGAAGTGTCCAAACGCAAATGGACACGGCGCCAACAGATACGACAACAATCTGGATTCGCACGAAGACATGGCGAACAAGAACGAACGCGAGAAGGAAACCCACAAGACAAGAGTGCACGAAGCTGGGATACAATTTCCGACAAGTTCCACGAAGTAGATAAATCACTACTCGCGAGACGAACAACACATCACTGCCAAGACGAAGTCAAAAGAATTACCCAAACATAATTTTCAAACTTTACTCTCGTCTTCAAATCCCAAGCAAGACACAAGATACCTCAAGTCATCGACCGAATCATTCCTATCCTTCAAAACAACAACCTCAAACCCAAATACCACTTCCGGGAAAACCACAAGGTAGTCGTACGTACACTATTACTCCAAAACATCAAAGGAGAACTAAAATCCTCAAACCACTTTCCTAGCTTCTAACACAACAACAACAATGTCAACTCAACGAACAGACACCAAGGTACCCCAAAAGTAGGTCTAACATCCAAATCATCTAACAAGTCCAATTTACCAATCGAGACAATTTCAACACAATACTATCTCTCAAGATGTTCCACAAGCCAAATAATTAGGTAACCAAAACACCGGCATAACCAACTAACCAAATACCCAAATGATCAAGTAACCAAATAGCCACACAACCAAGATGTAACTGCAACCGCAAAGCACTAACTTCGGCACAAATCCTCAAGGAACCTCAAACCACAAGCCAAACTCAACTCTCGTATCAACTAATGGTAGAACACTACCAACATCAACCATTTGGTACTAAATCGCAAGTAGAATCTACTAACTCGAGGACACTTCACATCCCAAGTGATTCACACACAATCCATGCCATGACAAGGCCTTACTACACCGAGACATCCTTACTTCCCAAAGAAGTCACAACCACCAGACCACCAAGTGCTAACACTCCAAGAGCAACCACTAGTCACAATCCCGCAAGTACGGTTATTCTGAGATTCCACAGCTCACACAAGGAACAAAACGAGACAGGGAGATCAAATCAATCCCAAGAGCGAACAGCCACCACCAACAACCAGGCTATCGAACAAGAAGCCAACCACGCAACTGGAATGGGAGTCAGAACTCGACCACTAGGGAACAGTCGAAGCAACGACAAATTCCAAAGATCCGCGTCCAGAAGAGAAATAGAATTCGAGGCTCACTCGCAAGAGCACTACCATTTTCCAACCGCAAAGAATGGTTTTCCAATCATCAACGTCAAGAAGAACGACAATCTTCTACCAAAAATATTATCCGAGGAGTTCATCCGGGATCACGAGATAGAACTCAAGAGACGGTTAACCAATCGCATGCAGAATTTTCATTCTCACTAGGAGAGCAAACGAGAATCCATAAACAAACCGTCACAAGGTCCAACATCCGCTGCAAGAGATAGGCTCCAAATTCACGACGACAACAACAAAGATTCGCTTCCTACGAAGGGATAGGCTCGACAAGCCATAACTGTAACCACCAACGACCGATATCGAGGAACAAGAAGCCAATGCATCACAAGAGCCAATGAAGGAACTCATTCGCGCTCTAAGAACTTAGGAACTCGAAATGGTTCACCACGACAGAGTAGGTGACAACACTACCACAAGAGGATATAACAAGAGTACATAAGTCCAACATCGACAAGATCCTCTAACACATGCCAAAACAGGCCCGAAAGTCACCTCAACAGAGACAGGATTTTACTCAAAATTCTAAAAGAACAACAACGAGACCAACTCGAAGTAGTAGACACCACGGATTTCCAAACCATTTTATTCATTTCGAGTTATAAAAACTTGTTGTTTAATGAGATCCATGCAATGCACATACATTCGATGCCTAGATACACATGTCATGCACCCTAAATGCAATCCTTCAGAGCTACACAAAAGAAACGCTGCGCTCATTGAGACTAAAAGTCTCACACAAGTCCGAGGTAAATCGGAACTAGCGCTGTGATACCAACTGTAACACTCCCAAATTTTGAGACATGTTTTTTTTTGAAAAGTATTAAACGTAGGTAACGAGTATCCAAACAACAAGAGTAAAGAGCTATCTACCACACACACCAACACACGCTACTCATTACACTACTTATTACATTACATGCTTGCTTTGAATGAAATACAAAATAATGATGCGAATAGGGTTTTATAACATAACTCTGTACAATAGTGCATCAACTAAAAGAGAAAGAGCCAAAATGGGATTTTATATGATAATCCCGTACAACGCGGCCAATAGTAAAGAAAAGAAAGTACAACACTGAAAGTGAAGGCAACCTATCACTACAGTCCGGTCCAGCCCCATGTCCTGCGAAGGATCCAGCGGCTCCAAGTCCAAGGGGTAAGTCCTACAAAAGTACAGGGTCAGGCACAAAGAATGTAAATATGCAATGCAATGGATCTCATTAAAGTAATCATTTCCTTTTCTTTTTAAATTCCATATTTGACTCATCGTAAAGAAAAGTAGTAAAGCACCGTGTCTGACCAAGACTCAAAGGAGAAGTATCACACGTCCAACATCTATCAAATTGTTGCCTAGGCAAGGCCAAGGGGAATCATGTCAAGTGTCGACTCACACTAAATAAAAGACTCGTTTTCCATTATACAAACGTGTTCCAATTCCCTTTTACGTTCCAAGTATCACGTGTCGAGTCTCGGCTAGTTCCGCATCAGGGCTCGTCAACCCCTTATCGTGTAGTTCTTATTTTCTCCAGCTCACCGGGAAGGTCCCGTCAGACCTCTATTGCGCAATGTCGTGTGCCACTCCAAACAATGACACAAGGTAAGAAACCCGAGTCAATAGCCACTCATCAGTATCCAGTCCTCGTATAGAGTAAACAATCCCTCGTAAAGAGTCACGTGTCACATTTTCATTTTATATCATCATTTCGTGTGACCTAGGGCAAACAACCTCGTCGTCAACATACCAACTCAAAATGTGACTTTCCTTTCCAGTGTTTCCAAAAACATTTCCGTTTATTCCCAAAAAGTTCCATTTCCAAAACATTTCCGTTTATCCATAAAACGTCTATTTCCAAAACATTTCCATTTATCCACAAATCGTTCCATTTCCAAAATATTTCCGTTTGTCCATAAAACGTGTTGATCCTTCACAAACCATTCCACTTAGTTCGATTTTCCACAAAACGTGTCAAAACACCATTTGACCCACAAACTAACAGAGAGTGTTTAAAACAAGGAAAAGATCGAACCCAGAATCAAACAACCAACGTCCTAGGGAGAATGTGACGACCCTAGTCAAAACTCAATACGGCCATTTTAAGTGAACGGCAACATCTTGATTACTAATTCTACGAATATACAAGACTTGACGGGATTTCATAGAACGAGCGAGAAGGACGTAACAACGCCAACAGTACAAACGAGAGTGATAGAAAACTTTACCTAGATTGGAGTTTCTGAAACAATCACCGACACTGGATTTGCTAGAAATTTCGACATGAACCTGCTCAAAATAGGACAACCGCACTAAGGCGCCAACAACAACAACAACAACGCAGAAATCCAACAATATCACACCTCCTACTTAAACATTACCAATTTACTATTTATCGACAATTAACAGAGAAGAAGATATACCTACCGAAGAGACCACTAATGGTGTCCGAGGACCTGAACGTCGCGTGTCGCTGATTATCGTCGCTCGCTAGGCTGACACCTAGAATCCGATAAACAATTTCAATCGACGACAAACAAACTAGCACACTGAACAAAGAGAAACAGAGACTTACCCATTGACGTGAAGCTTCAACTGTCGTGCACCACTGATTACCGTCGTCGCTCGCTAAGGCCGGCACCTAGAGAACCCAACAGAAAGTCACTGATCGATGGCGAATGATTTAAAACACTGAAACGAGGGGAACAAAGACTTACCCACTGACGCGAAGTCTCGCAGTTGACTGAATCTCAATCGTCGCGCGCCAACAAGGCCACATAGTCAACCCCTGCATGTACAGCTAATCAGGTGCCCGCATACATACAGTGTCGCATACAATAAACTCGCGTACAAGAATCGAACAAATATTGTATACCTCGTACAGTAGTCGATACACCTTTTGCTGCGAACCGCGAACTCCATCCTAGACCGCCGCATCACCGCGCATAAGCGCGTCGCCGTCGCACATCTCCAGTCACGCACCACCACCCGCAGCCGCACCACCACTACTGAACCACCATCTACCGCCACCGCGCACATCCACTCCACTTGCCATCAGTCCAACCATCAACATCGCACACCTCATCGCCACCACCCAACACCGCCAAGCCACCACCACCACTGCACGGGCCACCAGCGCCGCCGAGCACTGCTCTCTTCCTCTCTCATGCTGCAACCATGGATGAGAGGAGAGAGAGAGAGATGAGCGCGAGGTGGAGAGGGAGGGAGAACAATCGGGTGAGGGGGAGAGGAGAGGGGAAATCGCGCAAGAAGGGGTGGGGAGTAGTTGTCGTGGGTGAGAGGAGGGGGAGGGAGAAGTGGTCCGGTGGATGAGAGAGAGGTGAGGGGGCTGATGTTCGACCATAGAGGAGAGGGGAGGGAGGAAGGCCGGCGGGAGGTTGGGGGAAAAGGGGCGGCGCCAAATGGGGAGGGGAACCCGTAGGTTTTCATGTTGGAGAAGAAGGGAAGGGGGGAACTCCTCCCGTATACACATCTTTATGTTTTTATTTTTTTATTTTATATAATTTAATTAATTTTAATTTCTCTAAATGAACTTAAATAAACTTAAATGATCCACACACTTTCGAACAACTCCCGGGACCCCAAACGAAATCCGAATTTCACCACAACAACTTTCCTGCACTCAGAACACAAAACCTCACAATCCACGACTTGTCTCACTCAGACAGGACCGGTCAAATAAAATACGAGCCGCAGGGAACTGAACGATTAAAAAAATTAAATCCCGAGAAGATTTAATTAATTAATATCATTATTTTTTTTGAAACAGGTGGGAAAATAGCTAAAATTTCCGGAGTGTTACAGAGGCTCCCTTCTTCAATCAGAGGATTACTTTGGAAAGAGATGCATAACAAAAGAAAAGTATCAATAACAGCCGTCAGGGTCAAAGTCACAAAGATAAGTGAACCCCAGGGAATCTTACCAAGTGAACCTTTTTCAGTCGATAAAGGGATGGAGTCATCATCTCGATAATTGTAGGCGCCGGATACTATTACATAAATATTAGCCCACTTCTCCGAGTCCGGCAGCCAAGAGAAGAGATCGCCAATGCCGCCCCGAATGCTAAAAAATAGCATCTGGACCATTTATTAGAGGCAAGTGTAAAAAGGGAAAAGAGATCAAAGGGCATAAAGTCGAAGCCGTTGATCTGACACAACTCCCAGATACACCCCACTATTCTATACGAGTTGACCGACAATTGGAAAGGGGTCAACCCATAAGCACGGAGGAGGTCTTGGACAAAGTCATCTACTGGGAATCGAAGTCCCTCCTCTGTAATAGACATAAAGGGGAAGGTTACGTGATTGGATGAGAAGGTAACCTATTTTTTAGTATCACCCAACAAGGCGACGACGACGTCCGATGGGATGCCGTATTTGGATCTGAAGGAATCCCCCAGCTGGGTCTGGCCGTCAACAAACAATAGGTATGGGCATGGGTGGTCAGAACAGCCGGTATACTGGATGACCCGACCTGCTCCTCAACTTCTTCCACTTCAACCTCAACGACCAGGACCACGATACTGACAGGGTCGGGCGATAGAGTACGACTAATCCAAGCCTGAACTACACTCCGATCCGGAGCCTGATCGTATGCTGTTGGAGTCCTGTCACGCCCCAGATTTTCAAGCCATATTTGTTTTTGAAATATACTTTATTTATAAATGGGGACACAAGCATGGATCATTATCATTTTAAAGAAGTCAAAATACTAAACACATCCCATCCCAAGCTTACAAAATCCGAGTGTGAGTGCGGAAAAATCTAAATTATAAGTTCAAACCATACAAGAGGTAGAAGAGAAGAAAATACCATGTTTAAGTTATTACAAGCCATGAGTAGTGACAACCCACAATCCGAGTGTTTTCAAATGAAAGATAGTACATAGTTCTCAAAAACTACCAAATTGTCAAAATGATCAAGGAGCCTTAAGGTCCTCCAGAACTTGCTTCTTCCTTGCAGAACCTTAAAAAAAGGCGTGTCACGCCAAAGTAAAAAATATCTATAGCAAACTATGTAAATAAATGGCATGACTAGAGTGAGGTACGAACAAGGATAATAAACATGAATGAACTAGATGATGCATGACATTTGATCCCACTACATACATGCTGTTTGTATAACCAATGAAACAAGAGTAAAGAAGATATGGGATTTGCTTCTACAAGTACCCTATCACATGGTTCGTTATTATTTCTCATATTGACAAGGGATTAGTAGGAGTGTGAGTTCCTCCTTTTGTTTTGCAATAGTAAAGGATTTCCGGAATTCCATCATAAGTCTATTCCGTTCAAGTTCATTATGTGGATAAGTATTGGAGTCCCGTCATAAGTCTACTTCGTTCGTTGTTCAATCGTATCATGAATGTCTGTTGGAACCCCGTCGTAAGTCCGTTCCAAATGTTATTCTATCACGTTAGAAGTGTCCCTTGGAACCCCATCATAAGTCCGTTCCAAGTGTGTCAAGTAACCTCGATAGAGGGAAGAGAGTAGTAGTTGGCCGACTAGCTACCCAATTCCTACCTAGCTTTCCCCAAGAATGTTGGGAGGGCTTCCAGTTACCCCTAATGTGCACAATGTCGCGCATGGAGCGACCATCCCGGGAATCCATCATAAGTCCATTCCCATATCCAATCAAGTACTCTATCAGAAAAGTCCCTAGCCACGACTAGTAAGTCGTATTGTCACATCGTTCGTCGTGTCAATGTGAATTTATTTCGTTGGTTCATAATCCTAGCCGAAGCTAGTAGGCGTATCGAAATTTATAATGTTCCTTCTTTATCCCTAGCCTTAGCTAGTAAATTTCACAATTAATCACATTCTTTCAAATTTGCATCATAGATATCCATATGTTCAATTTCACCCATTAGTGTTCTCAATTATCCAATTTCATGAATTGAGGCTCAATTTAATAAATTCGTGTCCTTAGAGTCAAAACCCCTAATTTTTCCAAAATTTGCAAAATCATAAATTAGATCTTTTTTTGCATACTTACTCAAGATGTCAAATTGAACCTACACATAACAAAACAAGACCCTAGGGAACTCAATTTACCCTTCAATTTCATGATTTGACTCAAAACCCTAGGTCTAGAAAATCCATGAACTACAACTACGAAATTTAGAACAATACAATCAAAATTCAAGGAAAAGAGATGAGAGCACAACTAAATACATAGTGAGCCATAGAGAAATCCTACCTCAAGGAGCTTCTCAAAAATCTGAAAATTTGAAAATCGATGTATGGCCGAACTATGGTGCTCACCGGAGAGCTTGAGATGCGTAGAACAACTTTAATGCTTGGGATTTCTTCAAAATCTTGTAGGAAGACCCTTCAAATTTAGAGAGAAGTGAGAGGGTATATAGGAGGGAGGTAGAGAGAGAGTAGGGTTTCTCCAAATGGTAAGGATGACCCAAAAATCGGGCTCCCTAAGGCTTATATACCCCTTAGGACGAAATCCCCACAATACCCTTAATGAAACACAAATATGCCGAAAATACATAGAGAGACCGGTCTCTTGATTTTCGAGAGACCGGTCCCTTCCCACTCGTGACCTCTCTGATGCGATAGAGACCGGTCCCTTGATCTTAGGGAGACCGGTCCCTTAGAGGAAATTTCTGAAATTTCCAAAATGGGACTTCCGAACATAATTTGATCGTAAATTCTTCATCCGACCTCCGATTGAGGTGATTCAAGTCTCGTTGAATTCGTAATTGAATTTTCTACTATAATCTGGGGTTCGAGCGGGGTCTTCGTATTTCCATTCAGAGACTCATTGTCGGGTAGTGTATTCATTCATTTGCCACTATGTTGGAACGTGCCAGGGTTATTGAGCCTATTTGCAAGGAAGATGAGAAAGAAATTAAAGTATGTGAACTTCGTCGGTAATCTTTTAGTTTAAATTCCACGTCTTCTTCAGGTAGTATTGGGAGAAAGTGGTATAGGAATCATTCTCATTCTCGTAGCCAGCAGGGTTCTTAGTCCATCATCAGTGTTGGTGTTAAAGGAGAGCTACCCAGGAGCCACATTGTTTGTCATCACTATAACCAGGAAGGTCATTATCGTTCTTAGTGTCCTCAGGTTACTTGCTTCGAGTGCTGCCAATCAGGGCATTTGGGATGAAATTGCACGCATAGGAGTGGCAGGCAAGGAGAGATCTTAGTTGGACATCACTCATTGATTGGGCCAAGAGTTGAGCAGCTTCAACAAAGGAGTCAGAGTAAGAAGTCTTATCACCAGTCATTTCACCCAGTCCTTAGTTTGAGATAGGAACCCATTCTAGAGGTACAAGTCAGGATTCGAATTAGAAAGGCAAGCAACTAGTGGATCAGATGACTCATGGCAGAGTCTACATGATTGCTATGGTGGATCCTCATATGTCGGTTTCTCCATTTTAGTGGGCCTATTTCATGTTTGTTTGTCTTAGTTGTATTGTGTGTTGATGGAATTGACATCACTTATTGAGTTTTGCTAGTTACATCATGAACTTGGTTTGACGTTATGTGTTTTTATTTCAGATGTTGGTCCCTCCCGTGGATATCTTTTGTATTGATTTTTTTTGGTTGAGACTTTCATTGCCTGGCTTGAACACTTCTTGTCTTGGTCTTATGCTTCATGAATTGATGTCATGGTTACTTTTGACTTATGATATTGCTTCTATTTAAATTGTGGATGAGTTGTGTTAGTTCTCTTTTGCTACTTTGCTCTTGTTG
>NMUG010000630.1:0-21151 GCA_002855965.1 Monotropa hypopitys | reverse complement strand
TTTTATGGTTACCGTGGTGATCGCCAACTTCAAGACAAGAAGAGTGTTGGTCAACAGTGGGAACTCAGCGGATGTTCTATTTCTGTACGCCTTTGACCAGTTACAATTGGGGAGAGATAGGCTAAGGCCAATGACCTCCCATTTGGTCGGATTTTGGGAGAAGCGATTTACCCTAAGGGGCAGATAGCACTCCCTGTGGCCCTGGGGGAAGAGGGGAACCATGTCACGACTATGGTGGACTTCTTGGTGGTCGACGCGCCCTCCGCTTAGAATACAATAGTGGGGTGTGTACTGTTAAATAAAGTATGGGCAATTATCTCTACATACCACCTTAAGATCAAGTTCCCAACACCAGGAGGGGTAGGCGAGCTCAAGGGCGATTAGAAGGCAGTGCGGGAATACTACAATTACTCTATCCGACACCACTATGAAGCTTTGATTGTCGAAAAATCAGGTGTAAGAGCTGAAGGAGGATCACAGAAGGAAAGTGTGGGGCTGAGAGGAAGCCGAGTTAAAAACTCAACATGCTTGGAGAATTGAACAGCTGGCTAGGTACTAAAATTAGATGTTCCGGTTTATATGTCTTTGTAATAAATCACCTAATGAGATATGAGTTTTTATAAATAAATGCCCATGATTTTTGCAATTTCGATTAATAGGATACAAATGTGTAAGGGATTTACTATTACAATAAGGGAAGAGAGAATCCTACTCTGGTTGCTCAGATTCACGTTACTTTGCAACTCACTTATCTTATGTCACTAATATCCTTACAAAGTGAATGACTTAGAATTGCCCTAAAGTAGAAGAATGCTGGGGCAATCGAATAAGGTCCGTTTGACCTGTTCTAAAATAAGTTAACTTGAGGACAAGAGGCGAATAAACCAATTAAGAAAAGGTTCAAGTGGTTTCTGATAAAGAGACCAAAAATATAATAAATAACAAAAAGAGATTGAAATCGAGCGTGGTCGGAAACACATGATGTGTTTGATCGCCAACAGAAATCCCACAAAGCATGAGGATCAATTATCATCCTTTAATTATAAAATATGGGGAGGAAAGTAAAAACATCTCCATTCCGATTAGAAAAGACTATACAAAATGCTCAGGCATCCCAAGACAGGGGGAGCTTATAATCTCAAGAGAGGGAGAGCTACTGAACGTTTGAAATGCAGAGCTTTTTGAAAAAAGTACTATGGGTAAAGCCAGTTCTCATTACTAGTAAGGATTAATAATTCCAGCCAATGTACTAACAGTTGCATTGATGTATTAATGTGCTGCATTAGTATTAAATTCAAAACAGATGTAAAATTTTCATGTTTTCCATTTACCAAATCCATAAGTATATTATTTTGCAAAAAGTGCTAAAATACAAGCTCACGTATTATTTCATGACATAAAATCAAAGTGCTAAGGCAATGCTCAACTTAGTGCTAAATCACAAGCTCACGTATTATGCCATGGCATAAAATCAAAGTACTAAGGCACAACGCAGCTTAGTACTAAAGCACAAGCTCGCGTATTATGCCATGACATAAAATTAAAGTGTTAAGGCACAGCTCAGCTTAGTGCTAAAGCACAAGCTCGTGTATTATGTCATGGCATAAAATCAAAGTGCTAAGGCACAGCTCAACTTAGTACTAAAGCACATGCTCACGTATTATGTCATGGCATAAAATCAAAGTGCTAAGGTAATGCTCAGCTTAGTGCTAAAGCACAAGCTCACGTATTATACCATGGCATAAAATCAAAGTGCTAAGGCAATGCTCAACTTAGTGCTAAAGCACAAGCTCGTGTATTATGCCATGACATAAAAGCAAAGTGCTAAGGTACAACTCATCTTAGTGCGAAAGCACAAGCTCACGTATTATGCCATATCATAAAATCAAAGTGCTAAAGAAATGCCCAGCTTAGTTCTAAAGCACAAGCTCACGTAATATGTCATGGCATAAAATCAAAGTGCTAAGGCATACCTCAGCTTAGTGCTAAAGCACAAGCTCGCGTATTGTGTCATGGCATAAAAACAAAGTGCTAATGCACAGTTCAGGTTAGTGCTAAAGCACAAGCTCGTGTATTATGCTATAGCATAAAATCAAAGTGCTAAGGCACAACTCAGCTTATTGCTAAAGCACAAGCTCGTGTATTATGCCATGGCATAAAATTAAAATGCTAAGGCATAGCTCAGCTGATGCAGTCGTCAATGGAAGATGACTGCTGCAAGGGAATAGGATGAATACAAAGATGTATTTCTTCTACGAACTTGTTGATTCAAGAGAATACTAAGTCAATAGGCATCAATCAAGCGTTGATTTAAGGCGAATACCGGGTGATTGGGAACAAAGTGCAGAAATCGTACTCTAGGGTTTTTATTCAAATCCAAAGTTGCCTCTCATAATCGTAAAGAGAGGTTAAATATGTTACAAACGAAACCCTAAGCCCGGGACAAACCGGGTACCAAATCGGGTTAAAAGAAATAAAATGAAGACAGTCCAATATAAAAGCCCAAAACAGAAAATTGGGTAAAACTGACTGTTACAAGCGTTTTTACCAATACCCTAATTCGAATACGACAAAGCAATATTCCACTGTGTGCGCCTCTCCAATAGCTTTCCAACGCCATATTACAATTAAAAATCGGAGTTACGCAGAAGAAGTTATGCCATTTTTACCGACGACCCGCGCATAGCGACGTCCACGTGTCTCCAAGTACCCGTCAGCAATGCTATCGGCATCATCAGCTTAGTACTAAAGCACAAGCTCGTGTATTATGTCATGTCATAAAATCAAAGTGCTAAGGCACAACTCAGCTTAGTGCTAAAGCACAAGCTCATGTATTATTCCATGGCATAAAATCAAAGCGCTAAGGCAATGCTCAGCTTAGTGTTAAAGCACAAGCTCACATATAATGCCATGACATAAAATCAAAGTGCTAAGGCAATGCTCAGCTTAGTGCTAAAGCACAAGCTCGCGTATAATGCCATGACATAAAATTAAAGTGCTAAGGCAATGCTCAGCTTAGTGCTAAAGCACAAGCTCATGTATTATGCCATGACATAAAATCAAAGTGCTAAGGCACAACTTAGCTTAGTGCTAAAGCCAAGCTCACGTATTATGCCATGGCATAAAATCAAAGTGTTACGACATAGCTCAGCTTAGTGCCAAGGCACTATTTCGGCATTATGCCACCGGCTTGGTGCTATAACATGACTCACCTTAGCGTCATACTATAACGTGACAAAAGTGCTAAAATATGACTTGACATCCAGCAAAAATGCGTAAAAGATTTGTGTTAATGTGTAGTAAAGAAACGAAGGCCACTAAAGTGCAATTCTAAATAAAAACACATACAATAAAAAAAAAAAGTTCGTGACTGCAACGGTATGAAGGTTCCCGCAGGAAAGAGATAACACTAGCCCTCAATAGAGGGTTCGTTTCTTCCAGCACCACAATATGAGATAAAAAGGGAGCTTCATTAATAGATTTTTCGGCCACATTTTCGGCCAGGGGGTCCTCGGCAAGGGCATCAGAAGTGACTTCAGCTCCTACGTCACCGTCTTCTCCATCTACAACTGCAAAATCATCTATAGTCACTTCAAAGATTCGGGTGGTGAAGTCAATGTCAGGATATATGCTGACACACTAGCGCCGCATCTCTTCAAAACCTTCAAAGTAACTGGAAGTTACTTCCTCAGCATGCTCTTGTTTCTCCCTGTTATGAACCTCTCGCAATCGCTCCAAATGTTCTTCAGCTTTGGTCAGGGCAGTGGAGGACCTCTCATGCACATCATCCATGGTTGCTTTTTCGGACATAGATTTGTCCAGGTCGCTGGATAAGCGCAAAGTATAGGCTTCCTCGGCCGTGAGCTTTTCCTTCAATGCTTGAAGTTCCAAATCTTTTCTCTTATCGCTCAACATTGTAACATCTCTTTCCGAATGAGCTTGTCGGATATCCTATTCAAGCTCTTGATTCTACTTAGCTAGCTTGTCTTGTTGATGTGACAACTTAGTGACCTCCTGGGCTATGTGCAAACCTTTCATGAAAGCCTGAAACCAAGGAAAGGGTCTTACTAAAAATTGTAAGATAAAAGAAAGTTATGTTAGAGGCAAAATCTACCTTGCTCGTCTCTACCAAAACTTTTTTGGAAGTAGCTACTAGAGAGCGGTCAACCAACTACTTGAGGTCATCTCGGGATGCCATGCACTTGGCTTTCACCAAGGCGTGATCATCGTCAAATAAGACCATTGCTCCATCATCCTCAACCTATATACCTTTCCCATTGTCCCTACTGGTCTCCTTGGAGGGTACCAACCTTTGTTTTTTAAGATCGGCATCAGAAGGTCAATCCATCTCAGTTTCCATCCTCTTCATTCGTGTTACCTCGATTGTCATAGGGGAAAGATGGGCGGTGTTCACGGGAATAGACTAGGGAATCACGGCTGAACCACGACCCCCTCTACATTCTTTTTCTTATTTTCAACAACTTAACTGGGGGCCAAGTTTCCCCTTTCCACTTTCAGCTTTGCCAACGCTTCCTTACTCAGCTTGGGAGCCATGTCTTCATTTGTTGCCTCTGCATTACCGAAAACATGATGAGAAATTAGTTGGCAGCAAGGTCAGGGAAGGATATAAAAAGTATTTCTCTCTAAATCTATGGCCCCACTTCCTACTTCTGGACCTAGAAGGTAAGCCGAGAGGCTCTCTAGGGTAAGGTGTTGATTTGGTTCGTGGATGTCGTATCCCCTAGCACATTTAATCTCATCTACTTTCTTCACAGATACCGATGTCCTCAGTCGAGCTGGACAAGTAAGGAAAGAGATATCAGAGATAAAACAGAACAAGAAGAAAAGTGTGGAAAGATCCAAGTAAATGAGCTAATGCTCACACTGAGATGAGGGAATGCCCCATTTTCTCTCAATACAGGGAGTGGGTCATCTTCACAGCTCTGAAACTCCCATCCAGAACCGCTAATAAAGAAAAACTTGTCCTTCCACTCTTTAACTGAAGAGGGCAGTTTACCGATTATCATTGGGGAGTTTGGCCTCCGACTAAAATACCACCACGCCTCGGTATTGGGAACCTCTTTGATCACGAATAGGTTGTAGAATGTGGGCACATTCAAGAGATTTTTGCCATTGGACGCAGATAGCCACAAGATGGCACAACTGATAAGAAGCTTGTATCCGTTGGGGGCCAATTGCCCTGGAGACGTGCCAAATTTCGAGAGAATCTACCTAATGATTTTTGGGAAAGGAAGGCATAAACCAGCCTCCAGGGTATCTTGGTAAATACAAATTTTATTAGGAGAGCAGTCGCAAGTTCTTTCATCGCAATCTTGAACTCTCAGAAGAATGGCGTCCGAATATGGAACCGCCGACGTATGATAGTTAAGTCATCAGAAGTCAAAACGGAAGGATATGTAATAGCGGAGCAGTCAAATCTCGGTCTAGGGTAGGGAAGGGCGTGCGATTGCCCGGAGGTTCCTGTCGGCACTTCTCTAGAGTTAGGGTCCCTTAATGATAAAACCCTAGTGTCGCGACCTATAAGAGGCGTTTCCTCTTCTATGTTCCCGCTTGTAGACATGGTGTGGTCTATGGTCCTATGTTCACACAAGCCAAGCACAACCTCACGGGAATCAAGTTCAGAATCAGAAAAGATAGAGAACAGACATACCTAATAAGAAAAATGAGACTTTCGAGTCGATGCTCCGGAGAATGCTGCAATGTTGGTTTCTTGACCAAAAAGAAATGAATTGGAACGCACCCCTATCTTAGAGAGGCGAACCGTCATTTAATCCTTGATGTTCAATAGTTTGCCGATGAACGGTCGCGTATCGTCCACGTGGCTAATGTGTGGTTCTCTGTCTTATGCATTTAATGTCCTCGAGCATTTCAAAATGGCGACAGGGGTGCCCAACTTGCTTTCGCCATAATACGACTATGTCCATTATGCCAAAAGCAGGGAACACTGATGAAGGGCGCCGATCTAAGAGCTCTTAGTTCAGCACCGACAAGAGGTCAGCGTCAGGGCTACTCATCACCTCGGTGCAAAGCCAGCTCGGATTACATCTGAATTAATATATCTTCGGCCTGAGCATGTAAGGGGTCACTAAGAGGCCTTCCTTGCTCAGGCATGTATTTAAATTGAACGATTGACTTACCAAAAATAGGAAATCGCCTTCCATAATGGATGAGATAAGAATAGAAGGTTTTCGATATTCAAGGGAGCGTATGCGATGAATAAGGGAGCGTATGTGAAAATCAAGGGAGCATTACGAGAATCATAGAAGCTCACCAAAGTTGGAAAATGTGTATATAACTCCGGCAACAACACAAAAAAAGGAACGAATATCTTCCTAGCTTTCGTTTTCTTCTTGAAATCCATTCTTTCATACAATATCAAATTTCTAACTTAAGCATCGGAAGATTTTTGACCGGCACCCTACTGGTATAAAGGTATCTATTTTGCAGGGTAGCCGAACTACTGGACGGGAAGCACGGAAATTGCTTCATCACCCACCCTCGAGAGTTTCACACTACCGTCATCCAGAAGCACGTGAGAGAGTAAATTCAGGTTTATTCAGAAGTCCCTAGGTACATGACATCGCCTGTACATTGGGTGCCATGTGAAATCCTAGGACTTCATCTCCAATAGGTTTCAATCCTGGGCCAACAAGGTCTGGAACTTACTCAGTCACGCCTTGCTATCACTGGAGATACATCTGTAGGTGTTTCGGGGATGGTTCATGACAATATATAAGATAAGATTAGGCTGTGATCAGGGACAGAGATAGGAACTTATGTGAGGGAGGACTAAATTGTAAAAATTTATTTCAGGAGACCAAATTATAGAAATAAAAAAATTTGTAGGACACAACTACAAAAGGCTTACGTGGTAGCAGATGGTCTTTCAAACCAACCACAGATCTCATCCACTACCACTTTGCAGGAGATGACAGGGGTTCTCGTGGGTGGTTCATCTACTCCTCCTCTCCTAATAAGCAGTAATTCAGCATCGCCTCTGTCGTCGTTAACCGTCGTCGGTGCAAAATTCTCCCCCTACTCTTCATCGGTCTTTGATCTTCTATGCGAGGATCTGTTCATCGAAATTCTCCATAGGCTATCTCCAAAACAAGTCCATCGCTGCATGTGCGTTTCTAAGCAGTGGCTTGATGTGATTTCCACTAACCGCCGACTCCCAGGTTCACTACTTTACTGGCGGTGGCGCCCGCAATTGTTCCTCCGTTCACTGTTCGACTTGTAGATGTTCTTCAGCTCCTCCGTTTTTTACAGGGTAACATTGTTTCACTGATTATTTTTTTTTTGCAAAGTTTAGATCTATATACAATCTTTCTCTGTCCATAACTTCGATCGTCGGTGACTATATGAATTGGAGGTTGTTCGTTGAACCATATACTACTCGTCTCAATCTCTTCATGCTGATTACTCTCGAAAATCAATTTGATTTATGTATAATATATCGTTAAAAGCTATAAAGGAGTGTCGGTTTATTTAATATTTTGCTTATGTTTTGACTCTCTTTGGCGTAAATTATTATTTTTGATCTGATCATTGGTTTGTCTTGGATTGTGATGTTTTAATTCCTGATTAATGTAGGATTTTCATTTGTAAAGGATAACTTCGGATTTTTCTGGACAAAATTGGCAGAGGAGCACGTGTTATTCAAATATTTAATACAAAAAGTCATGCTTCAATCTATTGTCTAAAACTGCGAATTAAGTCACTCTTGTGCGAAATAATATCATGACAGTACGGACTTGATATTATATAGTGAGACAGATGTTGGTGAATATTTGATATATTCAATCACGTGTCAATTATTTTTTTGCACTGCGGATTAGATTGACCCTATGCGACATAGCATCCTAGAAGTGCGGTATTAAATTAATCAGTGTAACAAAAGTAACAGATAACGTGTACATATGTTAGTCGACCATTGAGTAGCAGTTAATATACGTGTCCCGACTATTTGTGTTTAAAGGATAGATTTCAAGCTACTAAGAATCGAAAAGTGTTCTATTTCCACTAGGACGAGAGTCTTTTCAAAGAAGAAGAAACGTATCAGAAAGAGATCTTAGAGGGTTGGGGAGAGAGGTCCTAATCTTATCCTGATTACTTGTGAAAAACTAATAATTCGGAAGTGCTCTAAGACTGGAGATGACCCCATATATTTATTATTTTTATGCTAAAACACTTAATTTATAAAAATTAGACAGATTAGTGTATATCGTGCGTTCATATTTTCGATGCAAGTGTCTTATTTTCTTAGATATAAAACGTGAGACATAAATTATTATCATACACTCAAGGACTTAAACCACTTCTATGCATATTTTATGTCCATATGGTCATTATTATAAAAATATGGCTAGAGTGGTCTAGTTTATGAATATTATCCATTTATAAGACAAAACATGCATATTGCTATCTATACTAACACATGATGATTATTTATAGAACATACAAGTACATAATATATGTTTTGTGTCCACATAATTTAGCCCCCTAGCCTTGTTTTCTAGGCTTGAGAGACAACAGTCGTGAAGGAGGTCGATAGCAGTTTGTGGTTGAAAGTGAAACTTTTCTTTTAAGGAGTTGCTGGAATATTTCTACACAACCATAGAAATAGGTAACTGATTTCGGAATGACAAATTCTATTGAGTTTATTTTTTTTTGCTTAGAGTTTTCTCTTGATTGTGTTGATCACTAGACTAACTTAATCATCATAGAGTCTTCTGGCCATAGCGGTGGGAGGTCCTCTAACCTTTTTTTGTGAGACCAGAAATTGGAATCAGTACAACGAGAGCACCAGAAAACTAGTTAAACCTAGAAAAGAAGGATTATTTACGGAGGTAATCTCAATCTCAATTTTTACCCTCGCACAATTGGAGCTATCTATAGAAAACTCACCCATGATCAGAAAATAAACCAGAATCAAAAGCCAAGTACCAGTTCAGTACGCAGAGATGGCCACCAGCGATCGTGAAACCCCAATCATTGAGAAGACACATGTAAAGGGGAAACCCATTCAGATCTGCCTCCAGCACCAAATAAAGCCATGAACATTCATCCTCGCATTTAGGGTGCTCGTGGAGGTGCTCCTAGCCTAACAAGGAACCACAAAACCCCTGCTATAGGCGATATGAGCCCATAGAGTGACCAGAATGACCGCCCAGAGAATAGGACATACAAGAGCAATGAGGGAGAGTATTTTCAGGAAGGAGACAGTCGGCCTCGTTCTAATTGCTCTCAATAACCGTCCATATCCGGATCAATCAGGGATGAGGATCTAGTAGAAATCATCAAGACCCAGAGCCATACATCAGGTGTCTAGAAAGACAAGTGGAGAGGCTGACTAGACAGCCTCAACAGAATCAACGTGAGGGGCCCACAGGCAACAAGCAACAACCACCAAGGGCCCTAAAGGAAATCAAAGGAGGGTACAATAAGGAAGCAAGAGTAGAAGGAATCCACCCCGTCGCCATGAGTGGAAGAGGGTTGTTATGGATCCCCCACAGCTGAGTGAACATCATAGTCGGACCTGCAACCGAACTAGCAATGCCTGCCCAGAACATTATGTGGATTCAGTATGGGACCTTAGGGACTAGTTCTATCCCCAGGTTCTTGCGCATGAGGATTTCCAAGACGGACTGACCTGCTCAAATAATGACAAATCTATGCCGGCCAATATCGATGACATGAGGAGGTGGATCAACGAGCGTCTCAAAGGCCGGAGAACGGTCTAAGAGACTGTTAAGCATTCAATCCAAGAAATCACGTTGACCCGCTTTCCAGAGACATCGGGAACTACAGGATCCCCCAAGGATTCAGCATTTTTAACTTCCAAAAATATGATGGGAAAACCGACCATGTAGCCCATCTCAAGGACTACCAACTGGCTCTAATCTTTCATAAAGGAGATAAAAGCTTGTACTGCAGGATTTTTGCATCTAGTTTGGGCTAGACAACGCTCAACTGGTATCATAGGCTGCCATCACGGTCGATCTGCAACTGAGAATTGTTAGTCGAGACATTCGTTGCTAGGTTCATAACCAGTCGCGCTGCCCCAAAGCACTTTTATTCTCTGACATCATTGAGAAAACGATCTGACAAGATACTTAGGGGGTATGTTGGACGGTACATAGATGCCTACAATGACGTTGAGTATTGTACCGAAAATCAAACTATATCAATGTTCAGGTTAGAGCTTTTTTGGA
Organism: Monotropa hypopitys; assembly: GCA_002855965.1. Classification (NCBI taxonomy): domain Eukaryota; kingdom Viridiplantae; phylum Streptophyta; class Magnoliopsida; order Ericales; family Ericaceae; genus Monotropa; species Monotropa hypopitys. The sequence continues at coordinate 10,916 of NMUG010000630.1, read as the reverse complement.
GATAAACTGAGTGAATCCCTGACTCTAGACCCTGTCGAGTCTTTCTCGGAGTTGGAAATAGTAGAGAAACACGCTAGGTTGGAGGAGAAGGCCCTCAACGATGCAGGATACAGTGCTAACAGGTCCCACAGGACACACATAGTGGACATTGCTGAGAAGAAGAAGAGCAAGAAAAGGAAGGCATCATAACAAACTCCTTTCGAGAAGGAGGAGGGAGCGGAGTCCTCCCTCCAAACTACCCTCAGAATTCCAAGGCTAGGACCATAGGCCTACAAAGGCATCAAGACTAAGTTCAATGTCCCCATCTTCAGGTTGGTCTACCCCCTAAAGAATGAACCTTTCTGGAGATGGCCCGCCAAACAGGATGGAAACCAACTTTAATTGGGAGCCACGAGGATCAAATGCAGCTACCACAGGGAGTTCGGCCACGTGACATAGCAATGCCTCTTGTATAAGCAATTCTTTGAGGAACTATTGGAGGCAGGTCATTTGAAGGAATACATTACCCAGACGCCCAGCTAGGAGAACATGCCTAGAAGGATAGAAAGGTAGGATGACTCTTCAGATGAGGACGTGCCTCCCGCGGGAACCGTCCATGTGATGCATGGAGCCATAGAGCCACGCTCCAAAAATGAGTCTCGCGCACAGAGACGTAAGGAAGTACACGAGCACTATGTGTTGCAACTCGGGAAGAAGAGACAAAAAATGAGAACGGGGAGCCTAGATAGATCTCTTTCTCCGACAAAGATCTGGACAGGGTGACATTCTCGCACAAAACGCGTTGGTGATCACCTTGAACATCAAACATTTTGATACAGAGAGGATTTTGGTGGACCATGACAGCTCCACTGATATCCTTTACTTTCAAGCCTTCAAGAAAATAGGCCTCATTCAAGCCAACCTCAAACCAACTCGAATCCTATTCATCGGCTTCAGTGCAGAACCATTTTGGCCCTTAGGGGCCATCATCCTTCCAGTACGGGAAGGATGGGTGACCATGGATACAGAGTTATTGGTGGTGGACATGTCATTAGCCTATAATGTCATTATTGCGCTAATATTAATGCACAGGATGGGAGCTATACTATCCACCTACCACCACATCATCAAGTTCCCAAGGCCCAAAGGAATAGAAAGCATTAAGGGAACTCAGAAGTCGTCCATAAACTTCTTTATGGGTTATATAAAATCAAGCCCGAAAGTTGAGCAGGTAAAGTCTATTGAAGTGACAAACCAGTCTGTCTTGGAAGATGTTGGAGTGGGCCCTTACACCAATGTGGTTGAGAACCTGAGAAAGGTTCCCTCCCATGACACTGATGAGGACATGTATTTCTTGATCGAGGAAGAACTCCCTAAGACGGATGCTACTGAATTAGTGCGGGTGCTACGGGACTACATTGACATATTTGCATGAACCCCATAGGAAATGCCAAGGGTAGAGCCAAGTATAATATGTCATGGACTGAATGTCGACTCATGCCACAAGCCATTCATGCAAAGAAGAAGATGCTCAAATGCACACCATTTAGAGACTGTTGTTGAGGAAGTTGATCGACTCAATGTTATCAGGGAGGTCTACTATCCAGAATGGCTCTCCAACACCGTGGTCGTTAGAAAAAAATAGAACTTGGAGGGTCTGCCTTGATTTCACCAGCCTTACCAAGCATGCTCCAAGGACAGCTTTCCTATGCCAAAGATTGATCAATTGGTAGAATCCACAGCGAAAGCTTTCTGGATGCCTATAGAGGGTATCACTAGATAGCCATGTATGATCCCGACCAATAGAAGACATCATTTATCACTCCTTTGGGGCTGTATTGTTACAAAGTCATGCTTTTTGGCCTGCGTAACGCCGGGGCAACATAACAGAGATTAGCAACACTAATGTTCAAAGCTTTTTTGGGAAAGAATATCGAGGTCTACATCGATGATATGGTGGTAAAATCCAAGGAGATGGATTCTCACCTAGTTGACCTTTGCCACACTTTTGAAATACTCTGGGAGTTCAAATTGAAGCTCAATGCATCCAAGTGCGCTTTCGGAGTGCGCTTAAGCAAGTTCCTTGGACACCTAGTAACTCGGAGGGGTATAAAGGCCAATACCGATTAGATTATTGCACTACAAATCCTCTAAAGTTTAAGAACGACTAAGGAGGCGCAATGACTGATTGGGATGGTTTTTGCATCAACCAATTTATCAGCCTATCGTCAGATAAATGCAGACCATTTTCCTAGTTGTTGCAAAATAGAACAAACTATTTTGGGACAGATTGTAAAAGATCTTCCAAGACATGAAGAAGTATCTTGTCGTACCACCACTGATTGATACATCAGAGCTCGAGGAGATATTGACAGCATACATGTCAGTTTTAGAGCACGCAGTCAATGTGGTACTCATCAAGGAAGAAGAAGGGAAACAGAAGCCAGTTTACTATGTCAGCAAGACATTACTAGATGCCGAGACCAGGTACTTACATTTTTAAAAGATGATCTTAGCTTTAATAATGATTTCAAGTAAGCTTTATCTCTACTTTCTGGCTCGTACAGTTGAAGTACAAACCGTCCATCCCATCAGGACTGTCTTGAGAAAGGCAGACCTGTCACGGATGGTTGCGACATAGTTTGTTGAACTGGCAGAGTATGATATCAGATACGTTCCCCGGACAATAGTAAAAAATCAAGTCCTTGTAGATTTTGTTGCAGAGTTCTCACAAAATCCTACACGACACCCGTATAGCAAGAAGAAGGATAGGACACCCTCGTTACTCCTATGTTGCGAGAAGATGATGAGACGCACACAAAAGAGCAATGGAAACTCTTTGTGGATGGATCAGCATGCAATAAAGGATCTAGGATGGGTGTAGTTTTGTTTTCACTAGAAGGATTGGCTTTGGAGCAGTCAATCCGTCTAGATTTTGAAGTCTCTAACAATGAAGCAGAATATGAGGCATTAATTGTTGAGTTCAATAGTGCAACAAGATGTGGAGCTGAAGATCTATTAATCCATTATGATAGCCAACTTGTGCTCAACTAGTTTTCAGGAGAATATGCCACAAAGGATGACAGGATGGCTTCATATGCAATCATAGTCATAAAATCCCTTCAATAGTTTAGAAAGACAAAAATAGTCCAAATCAACTCCAAGCAAAATAGTCATGCTGATGCCTTGGCTTGTCTTGTTTCTTCTATATCATCAGAGTTCTATCGCACAATGAGCATTGATTCTCTACTTCAGTTGAGCATCCAGACAGAGGCCTTAGAGGAGACTTTTGACCTGGATATAGGCCCAAGATGGATGGACCCAATCATCACTTATCTTAAAGAAGATCAACTTCCCGCAGACAAAAAAAGAAGCACATGAATTAAGAATCAAGTTAACATGGTTCTGGCTCTCACCAAATAGGATCCTATACAGAAAATCATTCACATGGCCTTTCATACATTGCGTACAACCAAACCTTGTTCAACGATTTCTCTACGAAATCTATGAGGGGTGTACGACAGCCATACTGGGGGACGTTCAATAGCATACAAATCCATCTCTCAAGGATACGAGTGGTCGTACATGCAATAGGATGCAAAAGTCTATCTCAGACACTGCAAAAAAAGGTCAGAAGTTTTCTCCTATCATCTATGCTTCTTTTGCATACCTGAAACCTCTCACAAGTCTATGGCCTTTTGCTTAGTGGGGCCTGGACATAGTGGAATCTCTGCCAAAATCCAAAGGTATGAAGAAGTATTTATTGGTGAGAACAGATTACTTCACAAAATGAATTGGAGCAGAACCATTGTCTAAGATTACTGAGCACAACACAGAGCAGTTTGTCTGGAATAAAATTATCACCAGATTTGAAATACCATATGCTATTACATTAGACAATCACACACAATTCTAGGATAAGTTCAAGACATTCTGTTCAACATACAAGATCAGAAATTTCTACACCTTAGTCAGTTACTCGCAGAGCAACAAACAAGCAGAACCATCTAATAAAATAGTCCTGGATGACATCAAGAAATATTGGAGAAGGATAATGGAAGATGTATGAATAATTTGCCCACGGTCCTCTAGGCTTACCGCACAACTCCTAGAAGGTCCACTGGTGAAACACATTTCTCATTAGCTTATGGGACAGAAGCAATAATTCCACTAGAGGTTGGCATCTCCACTATTCGCATAGAATTAGTGGAGTAAAAGGGGTAATCACAATGCTCTAGCCATACAGTTAGACTTAGCAGAAGAGAAGAGAGAAACGACACTTATCAAACTGGCCTCATATCAAGAACAACTGGACAAATTTTACAACAGAAAGGTTCACCCAAGGAAATTTGGAGTTGGTAACTTGGTTTTGAGGAATGTCTTTGGAAACACTAAGGACCCAATAGACGGAAAGTTTGGGATGAATTGGGAAGGGTCCTACAAAGTTATCGGAAAGACAAGCAAAGGAGCTTATAGACTCGCAGATTTATATGGAGTCAAGATCTCGCGCACCTGGAATGTCTCCAACCTCAAGAGGTTCTTTCAATACGAGTGTTATCCGCAATTATACTTCTAGAATGTTTTGCAATAAAAGAACTCCTTTTCTCTCAGCACGACCTCTCAACTATTCAAAAAAAGTGTGGAGTAAGGAAGCAAATGCTTACAAAGGTCTTCACTTCCTCACTGGAGGCAATGGTCCCGAGTAAAGAATACTCGGAATGGGTTGAGAAGGCCAGAGACCAGTGTTCCCGAGCTCATTTCCTTTAGGGGATAAGAAATCCCAAGGCACTGATCTCAAATTGGATAGGAAGCCTAGGGGCTGTAATGATCCTGAACCGAAAGCTATCTGTAGGGGATGAAAAGTCCCAAGATATCCCAGGTTTAAAATGGGTGAGAAGTCCAAGGGTTGCATTAGTTCTTAACTGAAAAATCTATCTTCAGGAAATGGAAAATTCCAAGATGGCCCAATGCTTAAAATGTATGAGAAATTCAAGGGTTGTAGTGCTCCTTAGCTTAAAAGGCCATCTTTAGAGAATGAGAAATTCCAAGATGGTCCAAAGCTTATAATGGGTGAGAAACCCAAGGACCGCACAGGTCCTTAGCTGAAAAAGCTATCTTTAGTGAGTGGGAAATTCTCAGATGGCCCAAGGCTTAAAGTAGGCGAAACCTAGTAGCTGTAGTGTGACACAAAGTAATAGATGTCTTTAAGGGAACAAATATTCCAAAGATAGCCCAAAGTTTAGAGAACATAAAAGAAATCCAGAAAAGAAAGGTAAAGACCAAGAAGTATGCAACTACATTCAAAAAATACAACAACATTCTCACAAGACCCAGAAGTACATAGCAACATCCAAAAGCAAAGAAAACATCCAGAAGTATTTAGAGTGTACCGAAGATGGCAAAGTTCATAGTAAAAGCAGTGGTTAAAATGTTTTACTACAAACAGTGTTCAAATAAAAAGAAAAAAGGAAATCTTAATTAACGTCCACAATGTATGGTGTCTGAGAAGCATCAACACTAGTAGGAAGAGTTTCAGTTGGATTGGCCTCAGATTTTGGAGGAGCAACTTCAGCTTCAGAAGAAACTACTCTAAAAGTAGGTTGGTTTGAAGAATGGGCAGTATCACCCAAGACAGGAGCAAGGATTTCCACAGTTGGCTTTGCAGCAGGGGTTGTATTGGGACCAACTTTAGCTGAGCATGGGTAAGATTTCACAGATAAGGCCTTTCTAGGTAGAGGAATCTTATATCAAAGAGGAGAATCCTCTCGTACCTTTAGGGCATCCAATGAAACTCCACACAACTCAATGAAAAAATGATCTTTTAACTAAGATAGCTGTTCAATGAATTGAGCCTCGTAATTAGTTGCACTTGCCTCTACACCCTTGTAGTAAGACTCTTGGGATGCTTTGGTAAGTTTTTCCAGTTCGGACCTAGCCTTCACTAGCTCTTGGGTCCTTGCCTTTAGTTGATCGATTGCAGCAGAAATCCTGGCATCGTAGTTTTTATTCGTTTTAGCCATTTCAGTCTCAACATCTTTTCTTAGATCATCCAATGCACTTTGGCTCTCCTTTTTGGCCTGGAAAAGGGCTGCATCCAGTCTCTTGATCTTATGTTGTGCCTTGGCACAAACTTTATTCAGCTTCAGGATTCTATTCATTTGCTACTCAACTTTCTCCTGCAGTCGCTTAGTGGACACTAGTGCAGATTCAGTCCTGTTGAATTCCTTCGTATGCTAGGCAAACATCCTATTATATCTGGAGGAAATCTCTACCATATACTAAATAGATTAATAAGAAGCATAAAAGTGATCATAATTAGTGTAAAAAACATTGCGGGTTAGAGGAAAGATCAGAAGTTGACCTTGAAAGACTATGAAAAGATTTTCTGCATTAGAGTATCTATGGTATTCTTTGACTCTGCGGCCATGTCATTTTGGAGCATCACGACATGGGCCACCCAAAGGTCATGCTCCCATCGAAAAAGTATCATTTATTATTACCAAATGGTTTCCCCTCCTTAGGACATGAATCCAGTCATCTCTTTCTGAAATCCCTTTTTTCTAATCTACAATGGTTAGATCACCTCTCGTTAGCCTCTTCAATTCTTGGGGTTTGTCAACCAGGTTAGCAGCTTCCCTGCTCCTTTGGCGAGTCATTAGGGCTGGATGGTGGTTCTTGTGGCTGAAGGAGGAGGGGGAGGCATCTGAGCAATGGTAGGGATAGGTGCTGCAGATACAGGATCAATAAGCATGATAGCAAGTAGAGGGGAAGGATCAACAAGTTTAGCAATAGAGTCAATGTCGCTCTTCTTTGGAGGGATGAGAAATTTTGTTTGAGTCCTTGGCCATGCTCATAAAGTCAGACGTCATTTCTTTCTGGTCAGCTGCGTCGTGTGGGGAGGAGGAAACTTCTTGAGTTTCTGTTCAGGAGTATGTTCCAACGATTTGAATAGAATCAGAAGAAGGCTGGCATGCCCACTGCTCAAAGTCTCGAAGGACGCCTTCTCCTGTAGTATCTTCAGAAGGAGGACAAGCAGTTGTAACTCCTTGGTTAGGGAGAGGCACTCTTACTAGAATAGCAAGGTCAGTAGGGGTGATTTTGTCGAGGTAGCTAGGGGGATGTACTCCGGGGTAGCCCCAATAATGCAGCTAGTATCCTAGAAGGCGGTCACATGATTGATCGATCAATTGTACATAAGAGATGACATATTTCAGAGCTTTGTTAACCTCGTCGTGCTTAACAAATTTGTTAGCCCTGGACATTCTGTTTATTTGAGGATATACAACAAAAGACAGTCAAGGTTAGTCGAACTATCATGGTTAGTCGAACTATAAAAAGTAGAAGAAGGGAAGAAACAAGTGAGTAATCATAGTCGTCTCCTTTGTTTGAGTCAGGGAGTCACTCTACTAATTTGCACCTATCTGGCCAAACCTTGAGGTATTAGATGCCCTCTTTGGTATGGTTGATGGTGAAATGATGGAGGATCTCCCAGAGGTGCATCTGAGAGCTGGTAATTTGGTTTAGCACGGCTACACCCATCACAATCTAGATGGGTATTGGTGTCCACTTGCATCAAGTTCAGGTTTAGATAAGACAAAAGGCTTCTGAGGAGGGGATGAAACGGAAAATACACCCCAACTTCCAGGACCAGATTATAGGGACATGGAAGGTGTTATTGTCAGCAAAGCCTCTAATATAATTCTTAGGGGCCAAATCAACAACGACATCCTCTGGGATCCCATAATCCCATCAAAACTGTTCTATTTTTTCTGATGTATCAATAAGGGAGAGAAAATAGTCCATTTCTGAGAAGAGGGAACTAAAAAAGAAGCAGATGATGTTCGAATAGAAGAGACGAAGAAAAAATACAGAAAACTTACGGAAAGAGAGAATATGAAACAAATAGAGAAGGATTTATGGTTTATAGAGCTTAAGTGAACAAGAGCGTCTGAGAAATAACAAGACAGATGGTGAAATTTAGGGGAAGGTGCATTGTTTAAATTGAAGGGGTGACATGCATGTGAAAAGATGTTTTCCTCAAAAGAAGTGCATGGGTCCCATTGCATTTAAGGCACATTAATGAGAGGCACTCCAAATAGAAATGACGGCTAAACTTTATCAATATTTGGAATGGTAGCATATAGGCTAGCAGTTTAGCTTTGTCCACTCCGATTGTGTAGATGATGTAGCCAAAGCCGGGGGAAATTGTGATAGGGTAAATTAGAATTTTTCATGTGTAAAGGATAAGTCCGAATTTCCTAGACAAAACTGGCAGAGCGGCATGTATTATCCAAATATTTGATACAACAAGCCATGCATCAATCAGTTGTCCTGAACTACCAATTAGGTCAGTCGTGTGCGATGTGACATTCTGGTAGTACGGGCTTGATATTATACAGTGAGACACATGCTCATGAATATTTGATGTAGTCAGCCACGTGTCAATTAGTTTTCCCGCACTGTGGATTAGATCGACCATGTGCGACGTGACATCTTGGCCATGTAGTATTATGTTAATTAGTGCAACAAAGGTAGAATGTAACGTGGATGGGTTTTAATCAAACAACGAGTAGCAGTTAATACACATGTCCCAGTTATTTGTGTTTAGGGATAGATTCCGAGATCCTAATAATACAAAAAATGTTCTATTTTTACTAGGACAAGAAGTCTTCCCAAAGAAAAAGAAATGTACCAAAAAGAAAGAACAGAAAGAGCTCTCAGCGGATTGGGATGAGAAGTCTTAATCATAGAAACTAGAAATCTGGAAGAACTCTAAGACTGAGAATGACCCCCATATAAAGACAAGGCTCAAACCACAGAAGGACCATGTAGTGGACTAGTGTGGAGTATAGATCGAGTTAGGGATTTTGAGATATTAATTGCCCTAACTGTTTTATAACTCATATTGTTTAATAATTTGCTCTGTGATGTTAATAAAAAACAGGGAAGTGAAATGGAGAACTAAGGAGAGGATCAGGAGAGAGATAATACTCTGAGGGTTACTGAGGCTGGGGGTACTTCATGTCCAGTAGAGGGTACTGAGATGGAACAGCTGATAGCAGCTATGGCTAGGGACAGGGAGCTGCATTCATCATATTTTCAGTGGCAACGGGAGCAGAGTTCTGGTTCTGGGGCAGCCACATCGATGTTAGAGAGGTTTAAAAATCTGTATCCAGATGAGTTTGAAGGGACAACAGATCCGGCAGCTGTAGAGGAATGACTAAAAGGGGCAATTATAGTTCTTGAAGCCATGGAAGTAAGCGATGCACAGAAAATGACACTGACAGTTTTTAATCTGAAAGGAAGTGCTCGGAACTAGTAGGAGGCGACAAAGAGGCAGTTAGTGTTGGGGGCCGAACTATCAGGAGGCCGGAGCCACTACCCCCTCCGGGAGGATCACAGCTCAGGTCAGCCGGCGTGCGGTCAAGCAGCCCTCAGCCGGCAAAAGGGCCCCTCTGGGGCTCTATCCGGACCGAAGACTAATAGCCCAGAGGGGAAGCCCAGCCAAAGATCCCGGCAGCCAAAGTCATGCAGCCGAGCAAAGCTGTGCCGACAAGACGACTCTCCCGGGGTCACCTCAGTAGCCCTTTGTCCAGGACGGCCCGGCCAGCAACAAGTGCTGGAGCACCTCGCTTCGGCCATACAGGACAAAATGCCTTGTACACAGCAAAGATTCCCTCGGGGACAGCATCCCGGAATTCCCGCTCGTGACAGACACACGCCTGACACAGAATCAGCTTTTCAGTAGCGCCTACAGAATGCCAGACACGCTCAGTAAGCTTTTCTGCCGCCCAATGCTGTCGGGCGACGCCGCCTGACACTATCAGGGCCGACCGGTCGGCCGCACGCTCAGACATCCCAAAGAGGCAGCGCGCTGCCCCACGATCTGCTACACCAGTTCACCCGCGCCGAAGCGCGTATCTCCCACTCTCCGAGGTTCTATAAATATAATCGGGCATTCAATGCAAGGTAGACTCTCTCTCTCTCTCTCTAGCGCAAGCTCTGTCAAATTAGCTTCTCACTCTACTACCTTGCTGACTTTGCCATCGGAGGGTCCACCGGCGACACGCCGGTAGCCTAACATGTGTTCCTCTTTGCAGCCAGGTTCAACCACCGCATCACAGTCATCCTCCTCCGTTCTCAGCCGCGCTCCACCGCAAGAAAGGCTTACCCCCCAACAATTGGCGACTCTGCTGGGGACCCTTTCTCTGAACTCTTGGGCGATATTGTAAAGAAGATGACTTCAAAAGACAACCGATCGGAAGGTAGAAGGAACAAAGGAAAGGAAGTGGCAAGAGAAGGGGACTCTGCGATGAGAACCCCCGAGCGTATCCGTGCCGATGACGACAGCATCCACGCCAGCGACTGCCCTTCTCCTCCGGCCAAGCTCACTACGCGGGAGTACATCAAAAGGCTAGAAGGGGATCTAGGCCGACGGGATCAACAGATTGACGCCCTCATGCATGAAATGACTCTCCTGCGCAAGGCCACCGAGAAAAAGAAGGAAGCTCCGGCACCCAACCGTGCCAGAAATAACCAGGAATTTTCTCAAAGCAGGAGCCGGTCAGAGCTGGAGAGACCTTCGGTTCTGAACAGGTTGGGAAGAAGAGAAGTCCCTGCCCGGGTAGGGGATAACGAGGACCGCCGTGTCAGTCGCCGTGTCTCACCTCCGCGCCCCAGAGATGAACGCTCGGCTTCAAATAGGCCTCCGGTGTTTGACCGTCTCGGCCCAAACGCCGTCCCAGCTGATCGGAGTAACCGACAGCCCCGGGACATCAGAGGCACAACGGCAGGGGAGAAAGTCACCGCTCAGAGCAAGTAAGTCAAAGAAGGGAAGTCCTGCCAGCTCGGACCTACGAGCCGTGCCGACAGGAAAGAATCCCTTTCACTCCTTTCACTCCAGAAATTGAAGCTACGAGGCCCCCGGCAGGCTTCTT
>NMUG010000629.1:0-21150 GCA_002855965.1 Monotropa hypopitys | reverse complement strand
TACTGTAGCTCACATTTTTTCCTGTTCTTATAGTAGTTTGTGTTCCATAGGTTAAAACGAAAGGAAGAAGTGATTTTAGGTGATTTGCAGCGTGATTTTCTGTTTGAAGAAGAGAGACGCAAGTCACTTGAAACCAAGGTAAGTGCTGTATTTGTTTCTGCTTTCTTTCTTTCTGATCAGCAGTGCTGTACTTCAGTGGGTATTGTCTGCTTATGTTTAGTTACAACCTTGGTGCTTTCTATCTTCTTTTTCTTCTTCTTAATATCGGCATCATATATTCCAATGATATGTTTGTTGGGGATTGACGACACAGACAGACGAGCCTGTGTTGAACTTGTGTGTTCAAACAAATCCTCAAACACATGCATATGGTCTTGAAACAATACGAATGACGAAAGAAATAGCCATTCCAGAGAAAGTAGGGATAAAGAGAGATCGACACATGCATATACGAGGTTCGACAACTTACCTACGTCACTGGAGCCATACCAGTACACTACCTGAAGATAAAAAACAATGGAGGAGTACAATCCCTATCTCTCGTCTCTACAACGTCGTGTCCCTATATTTTTCGAGGTTCCAATAATAAGAAACCCTAAAATGCATAAAACATGGTTCTGTCCACCTTAGCTTCGCTCGAGCGAAACACTTCCGCTCGACAGGTCGCTCGAGCGACCGAAGTCGCTCAACTCCAGGGAATTTGTTGAACCTCTTGATCAAACATCCACTCGACGCTCGCTCGAGCAAAGATGGTCACCCGACCCTAGAAACTTCTGCTTCAAATCGGTTCTCTTCACAACTCCCTCCCACTTGAAGATAAACCAGAGCAAAGAATAGCCCCCAAAACCAATCAACAAACTAGTGTACGTAGGGAAACTTCAGCCCTCTTTGTGTGACTTAGCCCCCATCTCTAACGAGCATGTAAGCCAATTGAATTTGCACACAACTTCAGTTTCTCTGTGGTCACCACCTTGGTCAACATGTCTGTCGGTTCTTGCTTTCCAAAATCTTCTCAAGAATCCAAAAGTGAACAAATGAAATGAATGCACAAATCGATGTGCTTCGTTCTGGCATGAAATACCAAATTCTTGGCAAGGTGAATACCGCTCTGGCTATCACTGAAAAGAACACTACCTTGCTTAAGATCCAATTTATCTAGAAAACCCTTTCAATCAGATCATATCCTTTGCAGCCTTAGTCACGGCTACGTATTCAGCGTCTGTCATGGATAGAGTAACCAACTTCTGCAAACGTAAAATCCAACTCACCGCTGTTGAACTTAAAGTATACACGTACCATCTTGTACTCCGCAACGTATCCTGATCACTGACAAAATCGGCATCCACATGCCCTCCCTGACTGTCAAGTCCGAACCCCCAAAACATAACACTGTATTTGTGGTACCCCTCAGATATTGCAGTACTCACTTCACTCTTCCCAATGCTGTTTGCACATATGCTCACAACTCCCACTGCATGGGCAATATTCGGTCTTGTGCAAACTATCACATACATCAAACTACACATGGCTGAGGCATAGGAAACCTTGGCCATATACTATTTCTCAACATCTGTACTGAAAGATTGACCCCCAGAGAGTTTGTAATGACTTCCCAAAGGTGTGCCAACAACTACATTGGCCCCTCGCATATTGAACCGCTCAGGTACCTTCTCAACGTAGTCGGCTTGACTCAAAATCACGATACCCTGTGACTTGTTCATATTTATTCTCATCCCAAGTATCTTCTTAGTTTCACCCAGATCTTTCATAGCGAAATCTTTTGCCAACTGCTGTTTCAACCTGTTAATCTTCTAAAAATAGGATCCCGCTACAAGCATATCATCCACATACATTAAAAGATGATGTAATTGGATTCAAATCTTTTGATAAAACAACGGTGATAATATGAATCGCACTTGTAGTAGTCATTGTGTTGCATAAAATCTTCAAACTTTCTGTATCACTATCTTGGCGTCTGTTTTAATCCGTATAGACTCTTCTTGAGTCTACACACCTCCTCCTCCTTGTATGAAGGCAACAGGTTGCTCCATATAGATTTTCTAATTCAAATCCCAATGAAAAAAATAGTCTTAACATCCAACTGCTCAAGCTAGAGATTTTTAGCAGTCACAAGACTCAATATCATCCGGATGGTAGTGATCCTCACAACGGGGGAAAATATCTTTGTATAGTCTACTCTTCTTTTGGACACCCTTCACAATAAGTCTGACCTTGTACGTGTTACTCCCATCACTTTCTTGCTTGATGCGATAAACCCACTTGTTCTGTAGAGCCTTCTTTCCTATCGGCAAACTAGACAACTCCTATGTTTTGTTAGAGTGGAAAACATCCATTTCATCTTGTATGGCATGCTCCCACTTAACAGACTCGGGCATACACAATCTCCTCATAACTCTCAGGCTCGCCTTCATCTGTCAATAACAAGCTATGAAGCACGGACACGGACACGGGATACGGATTTTTCAAAAAAATGGGGACACGGACACGATGGGGGCACGACACTTTATTTTACAGTATGTATCACGAAGTAGAAAATATATCTCCTGACATTGACAGTAAAAGAGTTTCATAAACAACTAGAAAGAAACTCAAACTAACAGATTGAGGATGCTGGTTGTGAGTATCTTGCAACTAGAGGGATGAAAAGCTACAGATCGCATGTTGTGAGTATCCTGCAAAAAACACAAGAAAAAAGAGAAATAAACAAAGAGACATTACATACACTGTTGATCGAGAGAGAGGTGAGAGACACACACACAGCTCATTGAGAGAGGCGAATCCGCACATACACACAACGATCCACACACACACCAAAAAAACGATCCACACAGATGCAAGAGAGAGGAGAGATTACCGTGTGATTGCGAACGGGAGAGGCATGCGAAGAGGGAGAGACCTGTCGAGAGAGGGAGAGGCGTGCGAGAGAGGGAGTGGCCTGTCGAGAGAGGTAGGGGCCTGTCGAGAGAGGGAGAGGCCTGTCGAGAGAGGGAGAGGCGTGCATGAGGCTTCTGAGAGATGAGGGTCTTCTGATCGAGAGGAAGAGGCGTGTGAAAGGGTTTCTGAGAGATGGTTGTTCTGATTGAGAGGGTTTCTTTTTTTGTCATGTAAAAATATTATAACATATAACCATTATACCCAAAATTTATATGTTATTATAAAATTACCCCCGAAGTAATTTATAAAAATTTAGTTTTGGTCCCCGGCGTGTCCCATACATATTTTGCCATGTCCCCGGCGTGTCCCATACATATTTTGCCATGTCCCCGGCGTGTCCGACATTCATACGGGGACCCCGGAGGCGTGTCCGTGCTTCCTAGATGGCATGTAGTAGAGAGAAGAGAGATACTTGGGATTCAGTTTGGGCACCCTTGATGACCTCCTCAATGTAACTGTCGGCGAGCTAGATTCTGTCCTTGCCACTGGCTCGGTCTATGACCCTGAAACTGTCTCGTCTCCATGGACTGTACTCGGCTCAATCATCATGCTTTCTGGAATATCATCCAACTCCAAGCACTCGGATGTGACCCCATCTGAAGTAGCACTTCCACTGACTTCTTTGTTGTCTCTGTCCTTGTACAAAACCCTTTCATCAAATACGACGTCTGTTCTGGATTATCTTCTTGTTTTTGTCATCCCAAAAATGATAACGATCTCGTCGCAGCCATACCCAATAAACATGCACTTCTGTGACTTAACACCAAGCTTGTCTCTGACATGGTCACTTACGTGGACATACAACACAATCGAAAATCCTCAAGTGAGAAAGGTCAACTTTTCTGCCACTCCAAACCTTCTCTGAAATCCCAAAGTCCAACAGAACTGACAACCCATGATTTATCAAATACACTGTTGAACTCACTGCATTTTGCCAAAAACACTTTGGCATCCCTAAATGAATAGGCATGCTCCTAGCATGCTCACACAAAGTCCTGTTCATTCTTTCTGTGATGCCATTGTGTTGCGGATTGTCGGTTGGTGTCCTCTCTAATCGAATTCCACTAAGCCCACAAAACATTCTGAATTCACCCCGGTCATATCCACCGCCATTATCTGACCTCAATTTCTCAACCTAAACATCTTACAAAAAGAGATGCCACTAGGTTAGCTCACTTACAAGCATACTTGGGCGGAATTAAATATATGATGAGATTACCCGATATTGTAATCATTATTGATCAGCATAAAGAATATATTGCACTTCTAGAATGTATTACTTTGGGAATTCCAACAATTTGTTTAATTGATACAAATTGTGACCTCGATCATGTAGATCTTTCGATTCCAGCAAATGATGAATACTAGATCTTCAATATGATTAATTCTTAACAAATTAGTATTTGCAATATGCGAGGGTCATTCTAGCGAGAAAATAAAGACTTATAATGAATAAATGGATAATATAATAAGAATATAAGCTAAATAAATTAATTAATAGATTTAAAGAATTAATTATACTATTTATACTCTTTGTATATTGAACTTCAAAGTAAACTTCAAAAAGGGGATCAAAACTAGGAATATTTTACAATTTGTTGGTATTCTAAATAAAAACTATATAATTTAAATATATTATAATAGTAATGGCTCGTTTCATTCTCCATTGTGGCCTTCCACTTTTTGAATATTTCGAACACCTTAGACTTTTGTTTAAAAAAATATACCAAAACTTTTATCGAGTGATTCGTCGATAAAAGGTGACAAAGTAATGCGAACCACCAAGAGAAGACACTAGACTACGCCCCTATACATCTGTACGAATAAGCTCCAGCTTGCGAGGTTTGGGAAGTCTGTCAATTTTTTGAAAGCTCACCCGTTTATGCTTGCCGAAAATACAAGTCTCACACATGTCAATACCCATTGACTCGAGATCCACTAGCTTACCTTGTTCTTGCAGAACCTTCATTCTCTTTTCGCTCATATGCCCCACCCTACAGTGCCAAAAATCTGAATCACTCTTACTTTTTGCAATTGCCAAAGCACGACTGCCATGTGAAGTCAAATACAATGTGCTAATCTTCTTGCCTCGAGCAACTATTATGGTACCATTGGAGACCTTCCATTCATCCCCCGTGACTGTGCTAGTGTATCCGGATGCTCACCACTTCGTGCCCTGCGTCTCAATCTGCACATCGCCATTCCCACAATACTACAAGGCTCATCGTCATCCAAGTTTACTTTACCCAAGTCCCCTGCAACATAATTCTTCAGATTCTTCTCGTTAGCAGTGGCGTGAAAGGAAGCACATGAATCAATGAACCATGAATCGGCATCAACATCCATAGCAAGTGTGGTAACCGAATTATGTCAGGCCTACGGGGTGGGTAAATGGATCCGTCCCATGGGGCCCCGGCCCACGACGGGCAGATGGTCCAATCCGAAGTGATGGACTAATAGGCCGTACCTCAGCGGTAGTAGCATCACGGTTAGGCAAACCGTAGGCCCACAGTGACAGGATGGAAAACAACCAACTCTGTTGGTACGTTATTTTATGGTCTTCGAACCACGGCCCATGGACAGAAACCGAATGATAACACGGATGACGCTGGAACACCGGAGTCAGGATACACTACACACATATTGGACAGTCAAGTCAGTAGTCTGGTAGCAATGGGTTGCCAGATCTCATGGATCGTATCGGACCAACGAATCAGCGTACGTGTCAGGGATCGTGGGAGATCCCGGATATCTTGGTAACGGATCGGAGATTGCGGGAGCTCTACGCTCCCGTGAATCTCGCCGGAGATCGCGGAACGGTATGCCATATCGGGAGTAGGAGCTTACCTATAAGAGGGGGGACCTGCCTACGAGAGAAGATACATGCTACTCAATACTCCTACTCGCTACAGAGCTGTTTTTGGTCCTTTCTACTGTTCCCTGCTCCTACTGATTTAGGCATCGGAGTGCCATTCCGGCGGATGACGCCGGGTAGCACTAACGGTGGTTCTTTGGTTGCAGGGTTCACAAGAGCAACATTCGGAATCAACTCTTGGATATCAGAGCAGGGTTGTGGTCCTCGGAACCCACAATTTTCTACTCCGCTGGGGACGACTGCATACTCCATTGGTTTCGACCAATATCAATTAATCTGTTATGATGTTTCTGTCAGAACTTCCATAAGGATCATATGTGCAACAACAAAACTCGGAGGACGTCGTTGTTCTTCAAACCGTAAACGATATGGCTCTACCTCTAGACGAAGCCGGAGGGAGCAGGCAAAGGGGGACAGAGGGACCAGAGAGGCCCTTGAAAGACCAGGGGTCAAGAGCTTACATCCGGACATTGGAGAGCCGGATCGATAAGAAGGATGCGATCATCCTTGCCATACAGGAGGACGTACTGTGGCTTAAAACAGAGTTGCACGCCCGGGAAGCCCGAGACGAGGGCCAGTCCAGGGGAAGGAGGTCTCGGCATAGGGCACCTTCCCCTGACAAGATGGAGTATCATCACCGACGCAATCTGGTGCGGGAATGACATGGAGACCGGACCATCCACATGATTAGGAAAAGAAAGGCGCAGGAAGGGGAAAGGCCCGGTCTCACCAAGCCGGAAGGACACTCACCACCCATTGGTCCTTCAGCGCCTGGGAAACAGTGATGATCCGGTGACCTGTTCTACGCGAGCTGGGAGCCGGATTGGATCAGCAGTAACACGGCCTCTCACGAGAGCCAATTTGAGAGGCAGGAAAGAAAGAGAAAAGACAAGGGCACCGGTACGGCCACCAAGCGTCATGGTTCGGTTCATTCCCGTCTGCATGATGTACATTCTCCTGTCCGTCATAAAGATCTTCGGGATAGATTGGATGCTATGAGGAAGGAGGACCAGATCACATCCTCCTGGGCAGATCAGATCCATGTTCAGTTGATCTCCTCCACGTTCTCCCGGCCATAGATGCATTTCGGCCTCTACGTGACTTCACCGCGCCAAAGTTCAAGAAATATGAACCGACATCAGACGCCTACGTGCACCTCGTGCACTTTCGACAGATGATGCCACTTTATATTACGGAGGGTGAGCTCATGTGCAAGGTCTTCTCGTCCAGCTTGGGAGACCTAGGATTGTTCTGGTTTGATAAGCTGCCAGAGCAGTCGATCAGTTCATTCCGAGAACTTTCGCATGCGTTCTTGTCCCGGTTCGTCACCAGCACAAAGCCAAAGAAAGATGTGGATGCACTGTTGGAGCTTAGGATGGGCAAGGGAGAGTTCCTTCAAAAAAATGCCTCCCGGTACTGAGAGGTGTACAACGAAATTGAAGGATGTACTCCGGGTATCGCAGTCCTCTCATTCAAGATGGGATTGGATCCCCGGAGCAGGCTATTTGAAGATCTCACCCTCTCCAGCCCCACGAACATGTACAATTTGATGTCCCAGATCGAGAAACATTACAGGCTAGAGCAGCACCAGATTGAACGGCTTAAAGCCGAGCCCAGCGTTGGTCCTAAATCCGGACCAACAAGTGGGAGTGCGCCACGACAGGTCAACATCAAGGAAAAAGAGAAGAGGGTCCCTTGGCTGGACGAATTCGCTGCGAATCGTACGATGTTCAAGATGCCGATCTATGAGCTGCTCCGGAAGATCGGGAAAGAAGATTACTTTCGGTATCCTTCTAAAATCATGGGGGAACCTAAAGGAAAGAATGCCTCCATGCGGTGCTCCTATCATCGGTACATGGGCACCTTACGACACAGTGTAGGGCGTTCAAATAATTCTTGGAGGAGCAGGTGGATGCTTTGAGGCTTCGGGAATACATCGACGAAGAGAAGACATCAACCGGACTATTGCCCCCTCCACCCTGGTGAAACGAGGAGGCGATACGGGTCATCAATGTCATACACGGGATGATGGATCTGGCTGCCGAGCAAAGAATCAACGAAGAGATCCGTCAGGGTTAAGCTGGGCAGATGGTGATGAGTGTTGGTACGACACAAAAGCGCTCTCGACCAGAGCCGACCAAGATGTGGCAGATAACGTTTTCGGAGAAGGACCTGGAGATGGTCCAACTCCCACACATTGATGCTCTGGTCGTTAGTTTGAAGCTTGGAAACTGCCTAGTCCAGAGGATACTTAATGATCCGTGAAGCTCTGCGGATGTGATGTACTATCCACTGTTCAAACAGCTGGGCTATTCGATTGACGAGCTGGTCCCTTTCGAAATCCCTCTTGTGGGCTTTAATTTAGCTCTGGTCTGGCCCCTTGGGAGGGTCAATGTTCCGGTCACGACCGAAAGCAAGACAATACAGACAAAATTGATTCTAGTGGACGTCTCGAGTCCCTACAATGCTATATTGGGCCG
This sequence comes from Monotropa hypopitys, assembly GCA_002855965.1. Lineage (NCBI taxonomy): Eukaryota > Viridiplantae > Streptophyta > Magnoliopsida > Ericales > Ericaceae > Monotropa > Monotropa hypopitys. The sequence goes on along the minus strand of NMUG010000629.1, from coordinate 12,840 downwards.
GGATTGGCTACACCGGATGGAGGCCATTGCATCCACTGTTTTGCAAGTGGTACGGTTCAACCTCCCGAGTGGGCAGGAAAATATTTATGGAGACCAAATGGCGTCCAAGAAATGCTACGTGGCTGCCGTCAAGAGCAAGACCACACCAGGTCAAGTCCATTGGGTGGAAACACCTGACACTCCGGTACTGGAAGATGTTGGTACCGAAGCATCAGAGAAGGCAATTGAAGACCTCATCCGTGTTCCGATCGAAGAAGACAGCGAACGCATCTTCCTCATTGGGTCGGCCATGTCAGAACCGGATCAGGAGGACATGCTCCAGCTCCTGAGAGCCAACATGGGCCCCCTACGGGGTGCCAGGGGTCAGCCCGGACCTGGTATGCCACCAAATCAACGTTGATCCTGCATCCCGGTCAGTTGTGCAAAAAGCCCGACCAGTTGTGCAGAAAGCCTGCCGTTCGGCGATAATCCATATAGCGGTTGTGATCGAGGAAGTGGACAAATTAATCAAAGAAAAAGCGATTCGGGAAGTGCAATATTCTACATGGTTGGCCAACACAGTTGTGGTCAAGAAGAAGAATGGGAAATTCCGGGTATGTGTTGACTATACCAATTTAAATGACGCTTGCCCGAAGGACCCAATCCCCCTTCCCCGGATCGACTAACTGGTGGATACAACGACTGGTCACGACCGGCTCAGCTTTATGGATGCATACCAGGGTTACCATCAGATAGCCATATACCCTCCCGATGCAGAGAAGACCGCCTTCATCTCCCTTAAGGGCTATACTGCTATCAAGTGATGTCGTTCGGGTTGAAGAACGTCGGGGCAACATACCAGAGGATGGTAACGACTATGTTCCAGGACTACATCGGCCAGACCATGGAAGCATACATAGACGACATGGTAGTGAAGAGCAAGGAAGCCCGGGGTCACTTGGGGGACTTGCAGCAGATCTTCGATGTGTTGAAGGAGCATCAGCTGAAGCTTAATGCAGAAAAGTGCACTTTCGGTGTTGGTTTGGGACGGTTCCTTGGACACTTGGTCACCCGAAGAGAAATTGAGGCGGACCCGAACCAGATCACGACAATCCAGAATCTTCAAGCTCCACGTACCATCAAGGAGGTGCGGAAGCTCACTGGGATGGCAGCAACATTGAACCGGTTCATCAGCTGGTCGTCAGATAAGTGCCGACCTTTCTTTGATCTCATTAGAAAATCTAGCCGGCGAAATTTTTAATGGACCGAAAGGTCAGGCCAAGCCTTGTCCGAACTAAAGCAATACTTGACCGAGGCACCTCTGCTCGCCGCACCACGAGACAATGATGAGTTACTCTTATACTTGGCTATCTCACAGCACTCGGTCAGTTCGGTCTTGGTACGGCAGGATGGGCAGGACCATGCTCCGGTGTATGATTCTAGCAAGACCCTCTTGGACGTCGAAACACGGTACCTGCCCTTGGAGAAGCTGGCTCTGGCACTTGTCTCAACATCAAGAAAAATGACACCTTACTTCCAGGCCCACACTGTCACGGTCCTTATGGAGTATCCTCTGAAGGCCATACTACAGAAGGCGGATTTGTCCAACCTAATCTCCAAGTGGGCTGTGGAACTTGCCAACTTCAACATCCGGTACTAGCCCCGGACCGCTATCAAAGCCCAGATATTGGTAGATTTTGTGGCCGAATTATCACCTAGGCCACAAGAGGAAGATTCGGATCTACTCCAGGAAAGTCAATATCTCTTTGGAAAAGCTCCCTCAGCAAGCTCTGATTCTGGCTGGAAGCTCTATGTAGACGGAGCGTCTAACAACCGAGGTGTCGGAGCAAGGGTGGTAATAATTTCACAAGGAGTAGCCCACGAGCATGCCATCCACCTGGAGTTCCCGGCCTCCAACAATGAGGCGGAATACGAAGCATTGCTCGCCGGATTGCGGACGGTTTTGGAGCTGGGGGTCACGGACTGCCTTCAGCGACTCTCAACTGGTGGTCAACTAGATGATCGGAGAGTACGAAGCCCAGGATGATAGGATGGGCCGGTACGTTCAGCAGGCCAGGGAACTGGCAGGTAAATTTTCAGAGTTCACCCTCCTACAAGTGGGACGGGGGTGCAACACACATGTTGATGTACTGGCCGTATTAGCTTCAGTCCAGGATTCATACAGGAGGTCCTCAACATTAACCTGGGGCCTAGCTGGATGGATCCTATCATAGCATTCTTAAAAAATGATGCTTTGCCAACTGACAAGCGACGGACACATCAGATCGAGCACAAGGCGGCCCGTTACTGGCTTTCACCGGAGCATAAACTTTACAAGAGGTCTTTTTCCGGACCTTATCTTTTTTGTGTACATCCAAACATGGTCCAGACCGTGCTACAGGAAATTCATGCTGGGAGTTGTGGATGTTATTTTGGAGGAAGAACATTAACCCACTGGGCAATCTCCCAAGGGTACTACTGTCCAACAATGTATTCGGATGCAAGGAACCTGGTCCGGAAATGCGATAGCTGCCAGAGGCGTGCTCCGGTAATCCACCAGCTGGCGATTGATCTCCAACTATGAAGCATAGGTACCGGTAAGGGATACGGGTACAGTACGGGTACGAGAAACGCCTGCAACCTAAAAAAGTAGGGTACTGGTACGACATGGGTACGACAAATTACTTATATATTTATTTATTATTTTACTATGTTTCATTCCATAAAATAAATATAAACATATTTTACAACCAAAAAGAGAGAAATAAAAGTTAAAAAGTTCATATATCAAGTTCAACATGTCTAAAAAAAGCAATGATTAGTTTACAAAAAAATAATAATTCTCTTCTCATAAGAATTTATTTTATATGAACGAAAATAAAAAATAAGTAGAAAATCAAATACAAAATAAGTTTGTAAACAGTAATTATCACTCCAGTTCTCATTAGATATTGAACAACGCGAGAGAAAGAGAAACTAACGACTAAGGACTGATGTCAGTCACTGGTGGAATCAGTTGTCGGTCTCAAGTCTTGAGTGTTTCTTCTAACTTATGATGTCCGATTGTAAATATAGAGCTAAATGGCATACGTGGTCTATTCATGTCTAAGAGAACAAGAATTACACATGAGTCTAAGACTATTAGGTTTGTTTATTCATATTTTTTAAAAAATGCAATGTTCCCCAAACATACCCATAAAAGTACCCACGAAGTACCACTACCGTACCCATTTAAGTCAAAAGTACCCGGTACATTTTTGAAGTACCCGGTACGTTTTTGAAGTACCCATTGCCATACCCGTACCCACGAAGTACCCGGTACTTGTACGGCGCCATTTTTGGAGTACCCGTGCTTCTTAGATCTCCAACCCTAACCAACCCATGATCATTTGCACAATAGGGGCTAGATATCGTGGGCAAATTTTCGGTTGCTCCGGGAGAATTCAAGTACCCGATCATAGCAACAGACTACATCACAAAGTGGGTGGAGGCCGAACCATTGCTCACCATTGAAGATACAGATGTCAAAACGCTTTGTGTGGCGCAACATTATCACCTAGTTTGGGATCCCGTACGCATTTGTTTCGGACTGAATTGTCTTGTTAGATGCCTCGGCCTGGCCGTTGCATAGCGGATAATGTGGTGTTGATTTGTAGAACCTGATCCTCCAGCTCCACCTGGTGTCGGGCTTCAGCCTCTGATGCCCGGCGCACATCCTCAGCACGGGCCTGGACTTCTTATTTATAGGCCTTCACTGCATTGTCCCGGGCCTCAACAGCCTTGTGAAGCTGAGCATTAAAAGAGTCGGCCACTGCTTTGGCGGCCTTCGAGTTTTCTGCAGCCCTTCGGTAGCGTTGAGTCTCATTCAGCAGAGCCGCATCAAGGGCCACGGACTGCCCCCAGGCTCTGGAGATGTGCTGCGCGACCTGGAAATAGAGGAAACCGGAACTTGTGAGTTAATAAAACTGTTTTTAATATGGAAAGCAACGGTGTTACCTGGAGAGCCAGGGACAGTCCAAAGCTGTAGATTTCGTCTCGAGTCTTTGGAAGCGCCGCCTCATCATTCGGGAGTAGGATAGCTTGGGCTAGATTCGGAGCAACTCCCGACATTTTCACGGAATCAGAGGGCAAGACATCGCAACCTTAAAAGTGGAGTCGGGGGCTCCAGAGAAGCAGTGCCGATGATGTCTCGTCTTCCAGGAGGCGAGCAAGTTCAGCCTCATAATCTTGGAGATGCTGTTTTTCTGGAGAGATCATTGCCAACTTCCGGCGCTTACTGGTTGATGTGTCCTGCAGATCCTCCGGGACGGAAGGTAGGATCTAAATTGACGGTTCTTGGAGGGGTTTTTTGGGCGGCTCCGGAACAGCAGCAGGAGGGGACACCACCCCGGTGGGGATTCCCATATTGAGGAAGGGTCGGTTCCTTCAACAAGTCATCAGGGGAGGCAAATCAGTTCCTGGATCAGAGTGGGATCTCTCTGGAGACTCGACAACAACATTGTTTTCCCAGATCACAATTCCCGTAGCCTTGGGTTTTCTTTTCTTAATGAAATAATGGTATGTCGGAACATACCCGAGCAACGTTGGGACGTCGCGAGATTTGATGTCAATCCTGTAAAAAGCTTTGATCCGGTCCTTCGAAGCGTCCTTCAACCGGCCCACTAGCTTTGGATCTGCAGAAGACATAATACTGTTACTACTTACGACATTGGGAAGAAAAATGCAAATTATAGTAGGATGCTACCGACCTAGTGATGCAGGAGCTTGTGGGATTTCTTCCAGATCGGACTCATACGCGCCCCGCACTGTAACGTATTTATTCCCCCACTGATCAGAATACGGGAGGCGGTCAATGGCATTGTCGAGGCCCCTCCGGATCGTCGGAAAATAACGTTTGGAGGCCTTGTTCTGGTTTATGCAGTACATACCGAAGAAATCGGAAGTCCCAAAGTCTAGCTTGAATAGCCGGTCGAGTTCGGCTACGGACATTACGATCCGGAAGAAATTGACTGTGAGCTAAGTCGTGGTCAGGCCCAACACAGAGAGGATCTGGCCTAAGTACAGATCAATGGGGAATCGGACCCCGCCCTCTATGATAGCCATTAGAGGGATGGCCAATTGTCCGGCCTTGTGGATGTCTCTCGGATTACCATCATCTTCTGTCACTAACGCGACTACCGCGTCATTCGGGACGTGGTACTTTTGCTGGAACTGCTCAACCTTCTGCGGCGAGTCAAAATGGGCCCAGAATGGGCTGCCGTTGCTGGTTTCTGTCGTACCGCCACGATTTTCAGACATGGCATCTTGTACCTGACCAAACGAAGGCAAGGGATCAGGAACTGAGACGGTCCGAGTAAAGACACAGCCACCCCAACACAATTGAGCTGGAAAGTGTCACTCAGCAGGGTGGTACGACGAAGTGACATGACACGCGCCAGAGGTGCTACAGTATAGGCGAAAGGCTAAAAATAGAACTCGGGGGCTCAAATCAGCCCCGAAGGCTCAATTCACACCAGGAAGGGAAAGAGGATTGAGGGAAGAGCAAATTACCTAAAGATCGGAGGGAAGGAGATGTCGTATATCAGCGGAATCGTGCAGGGATTTGCCGGTGAACAGTGGCGGTTGCAGAGGTTCTCTAGCGTACAGAGAAAAGGGGCAAACGAGGGCTCCAACTCTCCCCCTCGAGCTATTTATAGAAGAGCGACGGGTCGGCTCCCAAACGGCCAGCAGGAATCCCAAGAGCTGCACGAACGGCCAACCCAGGGAAGACACGTGGACGAAAGCTTCCAGAAGATGGATGGTGGCCATCAGATGAAGGTTGCACGTCTCTGGCCTGGGTCGAGGGCTCTTATGCTTGCCTCGGGAGCCGCATCAAACGAAGATTTGGCAAAAAACAGTAGAGCGGAATCCAGTATTTGGGGCCTTCATAGGCATGGGCTTTCGAACCTTAATGGTCAGCGGGTCGGCTGGGCCGACAGGAGATATTCGGTACAGTTAACGAAACTCAATTCCTGCGAATCTATCACTTCGGAAGAATTGAGTGGCTATTGTGGTAACCGAATTATGTCAGGCCTACAGGTTGGGTAAACGGAGCTGGCCCACAGGGGTCAGGCTCACGACAGGCAGATGTCCAATCTGGAGTGATGGACTAATAGGCCGTACCTCAGCGGCAGTAGCATCACTGTTAGGCAAACTGTAGGCCCACAGTGGCAGGATGGAAAACAACCAACTCTGTTGGTACGGGATTTTATGGTCTCCAGACCAAGACCCATGGGCAGAAACCGAATAATGACACAGATGATGCCAGAACACCGGAGTCAGGATGCACTACACATATTGGATAGTCAAGTCAGTGGTCCGTTAGCAATGGGTTACTGGATTATATGGATCGTACCGGACCAATGAACCAGCATGCGCGACAGGGATTGCGGGAGATTCCGGATATCTCGGTAACGGATCGGAGATTGCGGGAGCTCTACGCTTTCGTGGATCTCGCCGGAGATCGCGGAACGGTATGCCATATCAGGAGTAGTAGCTTACCTATAAGAGGAGGGGGACCTGCTTACGAGAGAAGGTACATGCTACTCAATACTCCTACTCGCTACAGAGCTGTTTTTGGTCCTTTCTATTGTTCCCTGCTCCTACTGATTTAGGCATCGGAGTGCCATTCCGGCGGACGATGCCGGGTAGCACTAACGGTGGTGGTTCTTTGGTTGCAGGGTTCACAAGAGCAACATTTGGAATCAACTCTTGGAGATCAGAGCAAGGTCGTGGTCCCCGAAACCCACAACAAGAAAAAGAGCATTTTGCAAAACATGAGCCTCCTGCCCATTCTTATTCTTATTAGGAGCTTTGCAAACTAAAGATATATGATCGGCTTGGCCACAATTCCAACATTCACCTTTAATAGCCCAAACCTGCGACTTTTCATAATTTCCCTTGCCGCCGCATGATTTTGACGATCTCTTGTTCTGATTCTGTTCACCTTGATTTTGATTCTGACCACCCCGGGCCTGGCTTCTGTCTCTCTGCTCAAAACTCAAGGTTGAACTTGAACTTCCTAAACCTAATGCTTCATCAAGCAATTTTCTTCTAACTTCCCCAGTCAGAATCGAACTCACAATCTCACTGAGTCAACTGAGATAAGACTAATAGAGCCTGGACTTCATCATCAAAGACAATACCAACAGAGACCAAATGATCCACTATTGTATTAAACTCACTGAAGTGCGACATAAAAGAACATCACTCGTGCATATTGAGATTAAATAACTTTATAAAATGTACCTTGTTTGCGGCTGACGATTGTTCGTACATCGAAGCAAGCACTGCCATAAGACCATACGTGATTGTCTCCTTCAGAATATTGTGCGCCACAGACTTTGAGAGACAAGCAAATCAATTCCATTGATTTCCGGTCAAGAACCTCTCAATCCTCATCTGTCTAATCCTTCTTCAGTCCCTTCTCTTTGCCAAAAAAGAACCGGTACAAATCCTTCTGATACAGATAATCCTATATCTTTGTCTTCCAAAAGTCAAAATTTGAAATTTCAAATTTCTCGATCTTTGATTTTCCTTCTTTTCTGAATTCATAGCTTTTCTCATGAGTGAAACGCTCAGTTGAACGTACAAACCTTGAACGAACACCTTCAGCAACCACGACTCTCTTACCAGTTGTTGGGGATTGACGACATAGACAACGAGTCTGTGTTGAACTTACACATTCAAACAAATCCTTAGACACACGCACAAGATCTTGAAATACTATGAATGACAAAAAAAAAAAAAAAACTAAACCAAAGAAAGTAGGGAGAGAGAGAGATCGACACATGCATATACGAGGTTCGACAATTTGCCTACGTATGCGGAGTCACACTAGTACACTATCTGAAGATAAAAACAATGGACAACCTCTCTCTATATTTTTCAAGGTTTCAATAATAAGAAACTCTAAAATGCATAAAACATGTTCTGATTGCCTTAACTTCACTTGACATGTCACTCGGACGAACCCTTCCACTCGACAATTTGCTTGACTTTAGGAAATTTGTAGAACCTCTTTCTCAAACATCCGCTCGACGCTCGCTCGAGCGAAGACAGTCGCTCGATGAGTCGCTCGAGCAAAAACAGTCGCCCGACCCCAGAAACTTTTGCTTCAAACCAGTTCTCTTCACAACTCCCAACAATGTTGGTATCAATGAGTGGTTCTCAAAGATGATAAGGTGGAGTTGTAGCAAAACAAGATATTGGAATTGAGCTACAACATCTGCAATAACATGTTTTCTTTACTTTTGCCTGTCTGGGTTTGTTTTTTATTTGTTTCGAAAAGGTGTTGGGACATGTCCAACCCTGCACCATGCTCTTGCATCCTCTAATTGTTTACAGTGTTGAAGATTCACATTTTTTTGCTGATTGAAAAAACAAAAGAAACATTTGATAGCGACATGAATTTTTTATATAGAACTTTTTCCCTCTGAACTCCCCTTAAGAAATGAAGTAGATTCGTGGTTCGTTTACAATATCTCAAGTCAGAGCTATCGTAATTTGTGCAATACATTTGAATGTCGTGGCATGTAACGCACACATACCTGTTTCGGGGATCCATATGCACATTTCCTATGATTAGGGTTTAGAAAGGTCTGACACTTGGGTGCAATCTTGCACGGTTGCACCCGATACTCAACCCGAGTCATTTCTCATAGTTGAAACCTGCCAAAAAAAAATGATAAAAGGAAAGAAAGGAGAAAATATTGCAATCAGTTTCATCTCTCTGCATCATAGTTATCAGAACCATACGATTCACGATACGTATCATACGATTCGAATCGATACACCAAGCTATCGATTTGTATTTGTAGGTGAATCATTAGAAGACCAAAATTTTATGATTCACGATACGCATCCCATGATTCGATTTGATATACGAAAAATGATTCACTTTATCAACACGTTTTACTTGCAAAAGAGTTATTTGACGTGATCAAGTGAGCTATTTAATTTTTTTGTTATTTTCTCATAACATAGAAGACTTGAATGCTATAAAATATAGGCATTTCAAATATTTATGAAGTTGAGAATATTGTAATCGTTAGAAATATTAGAAATATTTATTTTCTTGTATGATGTATCTTATGTTCTTGTTTTTATAAGTTCATGCACGCCTAGATCAATAATTATAACAAAATGACTTTTGCAATAGAAGGGACCGAGACAAATTGTAATCTTAAAAATCTTAAAAGGTTAGTTAATTTCTTGCTTATAAAACCCAAATCACATTCTCCCAATTCACATCTTTTGCAATACAATAAGAGTCTTTCCTATTGAATCATGTGATCCCCAATTCATTAATTAGGACAAGATTCTTATTGATTTAGGTCTCAAATAATTACTTTACAATATTTCTTTTTCACTCAAAAGCATAAATAAAAAGTTTGACATTTTAGAAATCATGACAGAATTAGAGCGATTCATGATTTGAAAAAAGGACTTTCCAATTCTCGATTCGATTCACGATTTCATAACTTCCATCTCCATCTTCATTAACCCGAGCGAACTTTGTCCTCAATTTCCAGTTCTATATTTTAAATCGTTGCTTGTGGTTTCACCAGCTCGAGGAGGCAACACGGAAGATTGAAGAAATGAACAAGGAGCAGGAAAATTTGATAGATATTTTCTCAGAGGAGAGAGAACGTCGAGACGTTGAAGAGGAAAATCTGAGAAACAAGTTGAAGGTTGTTTTATTCCCTTTTTCTTTGCAAACAAATGTGCTCCATGTTTTGAATGATTATCGTTAGAAATGTACGTCGCATGAAAATAAATTTTTGTTTCTCCTCCTTTTTGTGTCCCTATGTAGGAGGCATCAAATACCATAAAAGAGTTGATTGACAAGGTGAGGCAGTTGGAGAAGATGAAGAAGACCCCTTCCAGCAAATTTGATGATTACTCAACTTTGGAGATCGATTTCTGACCAAAGAAGCAATGTGGGTTTTTGAACTGGTTTTCTGAGAAAGGCATCTACTTAGAGATCACCATCACCCTAACCATTTCTTTGTGTTTATAGCTACTGTGTAGAGAGACTGTAGGTAGTCCTGGGAAAGGTCCGCTGGGAATGGTGTCGATGCCGCATTTTGTAACGGAATGAGTAATGTAGCTAAGAATCCAGTTCATTACTGTTAATGTTTGGACTTTTCTTAGTAGTTCGATAAATATTGGTAGTTGATGACCATGCTTGATAAGTTTGTACTCAACAATGTGGTTGTATCCAAATGCTTTTGTGACACTTTTGTATCATTTTGCAACACAAAAGTGTCACAAAATGTCATTGTTGTGACATTGTTATCATTTGTCGTGTCTCTAGCATTCCTTTATGGTTGTATCAAAATTCGATGCTGCATTATTAGGAGAGAGATTGTTTTGATCGCTTTGGGTTTAGGTATTCAATCACACCTTGATCAATGAAAAATGGTTCAATTTTCTGAACAATGCTCTGGGACTTTGTCCACAACATATCGGTGTAGAGTGTCTTGCACGAAAATTTTTATTTTGGAGTTTTGTTTAAAATATTGTTTTATATTATTCTGTAAAAAATTAGCTCAATCGGATAATATATAAAAAAATTTACCGTTTAAATTTTCATTTACAATTTTAAATAGTTTTATAGGAAAATATTTAAACAATTAAGGAAATTTTATACACTATTCGATTGAACTGATTTTTTATAGAATAACATAAAATAATATTTTAAACAAAATTCTGAAATTAAATATTTTGTGTGGGATTCATGTGGGGATTGTCATGTGGACGTGTGTTTAGTTGTGTGTTTAGTGTATGTCCGTGTATGTGTAGCAAAATTGTTATGTTATTTACTATTTTGTATACTTTTGGCTTGCCATGCTACATCTCTTTCGAGACCAGGACCTTCTATTGTTATCTAATGCGGGGCTGGCTTTGTACTTTCCCGTAATCCCATCAGAATGGATTATTATTGGTCCACCATTTAGTAGGGGTGAAATTGGTTCGGTTTGATTTGTAAGATTTTTTCACACCAAACCGAAATATTCAAATTTAAGCTATGCCAAAATTAAACCGGGCCAGTTTTAATTGATTTGGTTTGGTTTTTTCCAGTTTGAAACGGTTTTGTGTTTATTTGGTTTGGGCTGAACCTAGAGAGCAAATGTTATTTTAAAGGTTAAATTTCACAATTTGTCTAAGAAAATTGCAACTAGACCCTATTAAATGCCACATTTGAGTATAAGGTCATAATTATAGGTTTTTCGGTATGGTTTGGTTCAAACTAATTTTTATAAACAAAAAATGAAACCGAATGAAAATTTGATTTTCCAAAATCTATAAAAGTGAATGAAATTGTTTTGTACAAAAAATTAAACTGAATTGTTTTAATTGTTTTTTTACCCGTTAAGTTTTTTTGATTGTTTTACACACCTAGGTAGGGTTGCAAATGAATATAGTCGCTCTTGAGCTTGCCTCTGCTCAGCTCGATAGTGACTCGGTTCGGCTCGGCTCGAAAGCTTAATAAACGAATACGAGTCAAATTATCTGGCTCGTTTAATAAACGAGTTGAGCACGAGTCAAATTATCTGGCTTGTTTAATAAATGAGCTGAGCACGAGTTAATCAAAGCTCGGCTTGTTAGGCTAATGAGCCAGACTCGTTAGGCTCGTTAGGGGCTCACAAGTCAAGCTCGGCTCGATTAGGACTCGATAAATGGTTAATATGGTTCGATAAAAGCTTGAGTAACTAAATTTATTATTTTTATTTACAATTCTAAAAAATAAAAAGTGAGTTCTAAAATTTTTTTGGACTAATACTTTTTTAATAATTTATATACATGCAAAATTTTATATTTAAGTATTATAATAATTTTATTTGTAGTTTTACAATTGTATTCAAAGATAAATCTATAATATTTTTAACTTAATAAATCTCGTGAACAAGCTTGAGTTCGACTTATGCTCGTGTCTGCTCGGCTTGAACTTGGCTCATTAAATTTTTTGGAGACTCGACTTGAGCTTAAGCTCGGTAAAAATTTCATAAAAAGCCTGAACATTTCAATATTTGGCTCGGCTCGGCTCATTTGCAGCCCTACCCCTAGGTGTAAGTGTATAGACCGGATAACTATTGTTTGAAATACAAAACTCCATAAGCACTGAATAATATTTCATCATTGATGTATACTTATAATTGGTAGAGCTTTATTACTCATGATGATTTTTTAAAAAATTGTGAACTTTATAATATTTTATTTTTATTCTTGTTAATTTATGTGGGGTGGCATTTTCTTAATGCTTAAATATAAGATATTTGATAAAAAATAAGATAACTGTATTAAATTTTTCTGTAAAATATGGATATTCTTACCTGCTCTTGATTTTTGCCTTTTCAATTGTTTACCCGTTTTTTTGAATTGAAAGCTTGATGCAGCATAGTGTGCTGATTAGTTGATATTATGATTAATTAGCTTGATTGATTTTTTGTGGTTTAAATCACATTTCTGTTCCATTTTCTGGGAAGGGTGTCCAGTGCTCTTAACTGAATGACAATAAATTTACAATATTTATGGACGGATGGAAACGTTTCAGAACATTGTCTTGGATATTTGATTAATGGACTGCAAGTATCACTTTCCTTAATGCACAGTAGACAATTTAGGAAGAAGAAAGAAATAATCAAACAAGTATTCCGTAAATGGATATTTCATATCAGACAATTCTTGGATTCGCTATTTATGGCTCCATCCGTATTTGAATTTTTATTTTTTCAAATTTCCTTCATCGATGAATAATTAATATAAAAATTTTGATCTAAATTTAATAATTTTTTTAAAAAAGTAATAGAAAACACA
>NMUG010000628.1:0-21162 GCA_002855965.1 Monotropa hypopitys | reverse complement strand
TGACTTATTATCCAGATTTGGGATAGCTTTTATTGAGGAGGAAAGAAATCTAGAAGTCTCGGAAATCCCTATTCAGGTAAATCTCTATATACTGCTCTACTCATATATTTTCAAGTGCATTTCCTTTGAAAAGTATGCTTGTGGTTATTAAGCCAAAATGACATATTATTTCCAGGAGAAGTTTTGAATTATGAATTATGCACAAATTCTTATTTATACATGGATGAACAATTCGGAATATTGATTGAAGTATTGTTTCTATGAAAATCTATACGACAAGGATTTAAAATGAAATAAAGAGAGAAAGAAATTGAAATGGAGATGAAACGAAAATAAGGTGCTCATACGACAAAAGCACAAATACGAGCCTGTTATTAATATGCTTATACGTCAGAAGCATAAGGCATGATATTCTGAAATGCTTATACGACACAAGCATGATATTGAGAATGAATATGCTTATACGACACAAGCATAAGTGCCATTGTGCATACGCTTATATGACACAAGCAGAAGCATGAATGTGAAAATTATGAATGCTCATACGACAAGGGCAAAATGATGGAATAATGGAATGATGAAAGACGATTCAATCTATGATAACTGTGGTTTGGAAATGGATATACAGGTTGGTATATGATTCTAGCAAAAGAGAAATTATGGTAAGCATTATTGTTGCTATTGGGCCTTTGAGCCATATCTTTGTCTATGAAACTAATCTTGTAGGAAATATTGTTAATCCATGAAACTTGTACTGCATTATGTTGCGATTCACTCTAGCTTTTTAGCTTATGCATTTTCTAAAACCATTTTCAGGTCAGGATGAAGAATGGAATAGCAGTCCTTGTTTAATGATGTTTTGGAGACCTATTGTAGTACTTTTGATGTATTGGATGCTATAAGCCTAATGTTGTAATCCTGGAAATTAATGAGAACATCTATACCACTGCTCTGGTTTTTGTTCACACGCTTCCGCATATTTATATTGTTAAGAAATTCTTCCAATCTTTTATCTAGGCCTTTAGCGAGCTTGCTCGTTGGCTGGTCATGTACTCATCTCGAGATCGGGATGGGTTGTGACACTTTCAGAGGATCTTCGCAACCTTCCTTGTCATTTTCTGGTAGAGGGAAAAGTTTCAATGGACCTCGACGAGGATCTTTTGTACAGCAGCAAGGTAGAGGATCTGCGAGATCCCAATTTTCAGAAGTTATCTGTTATCGGTGCAACAGAAGGGGCATTTGGCTAAGGATTGCTTTGAAGAAACTATTACGTATTATAATTGCGGGCAAGTCGGCCACAGGAGGATTGAATGTCCGAGACCATTGGCAGAAGCATCATCAGTAGAGAATGCTCCTACCAGAGACAAAGGTGCAAGAAGTAATGTTCGAGGGAGAGGCCCAGGAGACTTTTCATTAGCAAACCGGTAGGGTAGAGTCTATGCTATTACCGAACAAGATGCTCAGACTTCACGTCACGTGGTGACAGGTACGATTCTAGTTGATGATAATGAAGCATACATTCTTATAGACCCAGGTTCCACACATTCGTTTGTCTCGTTAAAATATGCAAAGAATCTGTCCAATCTTCCAGAAACCCTAGGACCTAATTTGGCAATATAAACCCCAATTGGTGAAGTCGTTATTATTGATTCAGTGTATAAGGGATGTGACATCCATATTCAATCCTGGATATTGTTGGCAGGCCTATTACCCTTAGATATGGTGGATTTTTATGTCATCTTAGGGATGAATTGGTTGTCTTATAACTATTCTGTTATCGATTACTTTCGAAAGGAAGTAACGATCAACTTACCAAACCTACCATCATTCAAAATCTATAGCGATAGTAAAATCGTTTCATCCTATTTGATTTTAGCGTTAAAGTCCAGTCAGTTGTTAATGAAGGGATGTCAGGGATTCTTATCCCATGTGGTAGACACTAGAGCTCCTAGTTCCAAGATATCAGAAATACCAATAGTCAGTGAATTCTCAAATGTATTTCCAGATGATCTGCCAGGAGTACCAGTTGATAGGGAGATTGAGTTTACAATAGATTTGTTACCATGTGTATCTCCAATATCCATCTCACCCTATAGAATGGCACCATTAGAGCTGAAGGAACTAAAAACCCAACTGCAAGATCTTTTAGATAAAGGCTTCATTAGACCAAGTGTATCCCCGTAGGGAGAACCAGTTCTATTTGTTAAAAAGAAATACGGTAGTATCAGAATGTGTATCAATTATAGGCAGTTGAACAAGATCACGATCAGGAATAAGTATCCTTTACCTCAGATAGATGATTTATTTGACCAGTTGCAAAGAGCGTCAGTATTCTCTAAGATTGATCTTAGGTCAGGATATCATCGGCTGAAAGTCAGGGAAAGTGATATATCCACGACTGTGTTTAGAACGAGATATGGTCACTACGAGTTTGTAGTATTACCTTTGGTTTGACCAATGCCCCAGCTACATTCATGGACCTGATGAATAGAGTGTTTAAACCATACCTTGATTCTTTTATAATTTTCTTTATTGACGATATTCTAATTTATTCTCGAAACAAGGAAGAACACTCAAATCATCTGCGTTTAGCCCTTCAGTTGTTAAGAGAGAGAGGAAGTTGTATGGGAAGCTCAGTATGTCAGAATTTTGGTTGGATGAAATGGTTTTTCTAGGTCATGTGGTTACGGGTGAAGGCATCTTTATTGATCCTGCAAAGATTTAAGATGTTATGAATTAGGAGAGACCGTAAAATGTAATCGAGATAAGGAGTTTTCTAGGTTTAGCTGGTTATTACCATCGTTTTGTTCAGAATTTCTCTATTATTGCTAAACCATTATCTCAGTTAACCCGGAAAGAAACCAAATTTTTGTGATCAGAAGAATGTGAGCAAAGTTTTCGGAAGCTAAAGAATAGATTAATGATCGCGCTTGTGCTAACTATTCCAATGGGATCCGGGAATTATGTCATCTATAGTGACACTTCACATCAGGGTTTGGGATGTGTCTTAATGCAACAAGGTTGAGTAGTTGCTTATGCCTCAAGACAGCTTAAGACTCATGAACGAGCCTACCCTACGCATAATTTGGAATTAGTAGCCATTGTCTTTGCTTTGAAGCAATGGAGTCATTATTTATATGGGGAAACTTGTGAAATTTTCACTGATCATCAGAGTTTGAAATATCTTTTTACTCAGAAAGATTTGAATTTGAGGCAGCGGAGATGGATGGAACTGATCAAGGATTATGAATGTACTATTCTATACCATCCAGGAAAAGCTAATGTGGTAGCTGATGTCTTAAGCAGGAAGTCATTTGAAAGATTATTTTGTATAAAGGGTGTTAGATCGAACTTAATTTCTGATCTGAAATCGTTGAGAGTGGAATTGGGAATGAAACAAGATGGAGCTTTATTAGCAACCTTAACTTTGAAGCCGTTGTTGATTGAGCGGATCTAGGAAACTCAGAAGGAAGATGTGATGTTGTAGAAAATTGTTGAAGAGGTGAAAAGGGGGGAACGATCGGATTTCATTCTGCGAGATGATGGAACTTTGTTGTTGGGAAATCGATTATGCGTCCCCGATGATAAAAATATGAAAAGAGATATTTTGGAAGAAGCTCACAGTTCTGTCTGCGCTATGCATCCAGGCAGTACTAATTTGTACCGAGCCTTGAGAGAGCATTATTGGTGGTCTGGTATGAAGAGAGAAATTGCGGAATTTGTATCTAGATATTTAGTTTGCGAGCAAGTGAAGGTGGAGCATCAGCGTCCTGCAGGGTTATTGCAATCGTAACCGACCCCATAGTGGAAGTGGGATCATATCACAATGGATTTTGTCTCAGGGTTGCCGCATACTCAGATAGGGCATGATTCAATATGGGTTATTGTTGACAGATTGACCAAGTCAACCCATTTTATTCCGGTCAAAGCTACTTTCAGTCTCGATAAATTAGCCCTATTATATGTTAATGAAATCATAAAACTTCATGGAGCCCTGTTATCTATAGTATCTGATAGAGATTCGAGATTCACATCGAGATTTTGGCCGAGCCTGTAGCAAGCGATGGGAACTACTTTGAAGTTTAGTATAGCGTTTCATCCACAGACTGATGGACAATTGGAAAGAACAATTCAAACCTTAGAAGATATGTTGTGAGTCTGTGTTTTAGAATTTTCGGGGAGCTGGGATGATTTATTGTCGCTTATGGAATTCGCGTATAATAATAGTTATCAAACTACAATCGAAATTGCAACTTATGAAGCGTTGTGTGAGAGAAAATGTAGAACACCTATTTGTTGGGCCGAAGCAGGGGAAAGAAAATTGTTAGGACCGGAAATCGTTCAAATAACAACCGATAAAGTCAAGATAATTCGTGATAAGATTAAGATAGCTTAGAGCAGGCAGAAGAGTTATGCAGATAATCAAATAAGAGATTTAGAATTCAAGAAGGGAGATTGGATTTTTTTAAAAGTTTTGTCGTGGAAAGGAGTAATGAGATGTAGAAAAAGAGGGAAGTTAAGTCCGCGTTATGTTGGTCCGTTTGAAATTCTAGATCGCGTTGGTACTACCGCTTATCGGCTTGATTTGCCAACAAATCTATCACGTCTGCACAACGTATTTCATATTTCAATGCTTAAGAAGTATCTACCCGATCCATCCCATGTCATAGCCATTAGACCGATCGAGATTCAAGAAGATCTGTCTTACGTAGAAGAACCAGTCCAAATTCTTGATAGAAAAGATCAAGTGATATGCACCAAAACCATTCCTTTGGTCAAAGTGTTGTCGTGTAGTCACTCGGTAGAAAAAGCTACATGGGAGACAGAGGAAAGCATGAGAAAGAATTATCCACGTATATTCTAATCAGGTATGTCCTTAATTTCGGGACGAAATTCTTTTAAGGGGGGAAGTGTTGTAGAACCTATTCTCATTAATTAAGCATAATCATCTAATTAAGAAGTTGTTAAGAATTTAATAAGACTTTAAAAGGGGGTTAAATTATTAAAATATAATAAAAATAAATAAAAATACCCAAAATAATTTTAAAAGCTTGAGAATATCAAATAAGAATTTTAGGAATTTTTCTGAAATTTTTAGGGTTTAAATGATGGGAATTAGAAGTAAAATAAGATGAATTAAATCCAATTGGAAGAAATTAAACATATATAAGGGTTAAAGTGTAAGAATTTAAAGTTTAGAAGAATTGCTCAAGATACCGATATCTTGGGAGCCCAAGATACCGATATCTTAGATTTTGGGAAATGAAGTGGAACTTAGCCATGGCGGAAAGAAACAAGGATGGAAGATGATATGTAATGATTCGATATAAACAAAGTCCTGTATGGATGAGTTGTTCTAAACCTTAATCAAATGCTTAACAAGTGTCAATGTTGATACAAAATAGATTACATGTGTTGAATCCATAGAACAAAGACAGTCATTAAAATGCAAGAAGCTATACATATAACTCCTCCTATACCAGAGCATAAACTTTACAAAATCCACTGCAAAACATCAAATTCGATTTAAAAACCAGATTTTCCAACAAGGAAGAAGGTGAACAATGCCAAGCCCCAAATCCCATACATCATAAAATCGAAAAACATTTTCAAAACACCATCAATCGAGGTATTTTTCATGTCTAAGCTTATGCAATAGGTTGTACTAGTTCATAGGAGTCCAATAGATTTTATTTGAGCAAAATCGGATGAGAAATGAATAAATTCGAGCTTCATAACCTCTATTGCTGCTATTTCGAGTTCTGCAGAAACCCTAGAAATTGGTATCTAAACTTCCCAAGATATCGGTATCTCAGTACTTAAGCATTGCAATATCTTAAACCTTATAAACCGATATCTTTAATAAAGAAACCGATATCTTAATTCAAGATACCGATATCTCAGAACTCTCTAGAAACTAATATCTTAGTTTATAAACCGATATCTTAACAGATTGTTATAAACCGATATCTTAGAAGTTTCAAACCGGTATCTTGTATGTACTTAGACACTGATATCTTAGCTGTCTAAGATACCAATATCTAGGCATTTTTAGGAAATTGAGCAGAATTGAATTTTGGGCAGAAAATGATAGAAATCACTAAATTTCGTAAAATCAGAATATGTAATAAACAGTTTAGAAAAGAAATACATTATGTTCCTAATTAAATATTATTGTTTAATAGGTTCAGAACATCCATCGCCATCCACAGCTGCAGAAAAAAGAAGAATATCGCATAATCATTGTGAGTATATCCTAGAGCTTTATAAATAAATTAGTAAATTATATAATTGCGCATTTAAAAGGCTTTTCTATAAAATTTGTGTTTTGAGAAAAGAAAGAGGATTTCTGAAAAGTATCACATATAAAATGATGTCTAAAAGAGAGAGATAAAGAGAAATATAGAAAAATGTTTTTATTTTTCACTTTAAAAAGTATTTTGTCAGACTTATTCAGTATCATACTTATATAGTCTTGAAACCTACCTCAGGGTTTATGTAGAGGAGTTGTTACTGGCCTATAAGGTAATGAGATTCAGTATATATATGCACCTGGAGGTTGGATACTAGTACCTTACTGCTGGGAGGTAGAGCCGCCCCCGAAACTCATTACCTTTGTGTTCATCAGGGATGTTTTATTTGGACGACAGATCTGGAAATAATGTTGGTCAACGGATTTGAATGACTCATGTCTATACTAGTAGAATATATATATATATTATATAAATGGAAGGCAAGGAAAGAGAATTGTGAAAAAGATCTTTACTTCGATCTTATGATAGATATGGATCAATATTGGATCTAATGTAAATGAATTTGAGAAGGAAATATTGGAAAAGTTATTTACTTACACTTTTAGAAATAAAGAGAAATGACATATTCTTATAAGGATTTTGTGATAAAAAGAAAGAACTTTATTTCTTGAAAAAAGAATTTTTTTGGAAAGGAAAGGAAAATGTTTGAAATAAAAGGATTTTGTCACATACTTTACTTCTTATTTATTTCGTTCTTATATATTCACCATGCCGTCATGCTGACGTATTTTGACACGATTTTAGGTGACCGCAGTTAGAGTCATCCACCTTTCAGGCTGCAGGAGTGTTGTCAGAAGTTCTCTTTTCTTTGTTTAGTTGTTGTCATTTCTGTCATGCCCGAACCAATTTAATTTATTTAAATTAAAATATTATAATATTTTAGAAGAAAAGAAGAAGGAAAAATAATATGTGAGAAGGGTTAATATTTTTTTAGGGAGTTATAATGACTTTTAAATAAAAACAAGTTTAATTATATTTAAAATACATATAAATTGTGAGGAGTGGCTCACAAAGGAAATAAAGTTTTATAAGAGAAGGAAAGGAAGTAATTAGGCTTCAAAATCTGTCATTAGTAGATATATAGGAGGTTATACTCTATTAGGGTTATTCCAAACCCTTGGTGGCTAGAGATCTAGAGAGGATTAGGGAGGAGGCTCTTGAAGATTAGGCAATTCAAGGCCAAGATTAAAATGATTTGAAGAAACTTTCTTCTTCAATGTTGTTCACAACATCCTAGAGGTAAACTTCATGTTTTTACAATTTTAATTTCGTGCCTAATTAGCCCCAGATTAGTGGTTTTTCACTAATCACGTTTAGGGACTGATTTTTTAGATCTAACTTGGAAAATCATGGTTTTAGATGTTTTATACTAGGTATTTGAGGTCCAATTTTTGATATGATTTGAGAGAAGAAGTTATCTTCATGTTATAGTACTTGGGTTGAGAGTTTTAGGCTTGAAAAATCGAGTTTGTAGGTGTTTTAATTAAGAAAATCGAGAAGGATTAAGCAGTTCTTACGATCTGCTGCTTTCTGCTCTAATCGGTATGTGCAC
Source organism: Monotropa hypopitys (assembly GCA_002855965.1). NCBI lineage: Eukaryota > Viridiplantae > Streptophyta > Magnoliopsida > Ericales > Ericaceae > Monotropa > Monotropa hypopitys. Next base: position 13,296 of record NMUG010000628.1, on the reverse strand, counting down.
CGGTACACCGGCCGGTGTGCCGGGCGGCATACCGGATGTCGTACTGGCCTTTGCTAAATTGCCCAGTAAACCTAAGGGAATATCAAAAATAAAAAAATGTACTAACCGGCATGCCGGCCAGTATACCGGTTGAATACCGGTTGGGCTACCGGATTTGGTAAATTTTGGGCAGTAGGTTTGTCTTTTATAAAAACGAAATTTTACACTAACCGGCATGCCAGCCGTCATGTCGGGCGGTACATCGGTTGTCTACCAGTTGTCATACCGGTAAGTAGAAATTTTGGGGAAATGTTTTGTGGTTGACGGGAATTGATTTTAAATTAAATTGAAATATTTTGAGGGGAAATTCCTGACTGTGAGAGGTTATAAAATCAGTAAATATAATCTTTAAAATTATAATTAAGATTTAGAAGGATTATTCACTTATTTATATCGTATAACAGGAGATCGTCCAGAGTCTTCCAAAGCGGCTCAGTAGACTCATATTCGGTGAGCTTACCTTACTTGGTGAGTGTGTAGCTACCTTTTTATATATGTGCTTTGTTTGTGTACGAGTTTGTGTTTAATTGTAGTGGTTACATGCTTTTTATATGATAAATGCATAGGGATAGTTGCCTTTATTTCCTACTTGCAAGCATGTAAAATAACGAAAAAAATTATAATATGTCGAGGTTGGGACTGCAGGACCAACGGCATAAAAAGTGGATTGTGACATGTCGAGGTTGGAACTGCGGGGCCAACGGCATGAAACATGGATTGTGAAATGCTATGTGCATTGTGATATGTCGAGGTTGGAACTGCGGGGCCAACGGCATAAAAGATTATGGGGGAAAACCCCTTAACATGTTGAAGTCGGGCTGTGGTTTGGTGACATGTTGTGTGTTGAGGTTGGAACTGCGGGGCCAACAAAATGAGAAAGTGCTATGAGCATGTTATACCAAAAATTAAATAAAATAATACATGAAAGTGGCTTGTGTACGTGATAGATGGGGAGAGACACCACCCCTTTGGATAGTTGTTTGTGTACGTGATAAATGGGGAAAGTCACCACTCTTTGGACAAATGCATGTTTACGTGATAGATAGGGGAGAGGCACAACCCCTTAGTTACTTGTTCTTTACTTGTACTTTACCTGTACACTATGAGCTCTCTTTACATTATCAAAGTGCATATATCGACTGTTGTAGCTGACACTCCTGGATATCTTTTGCTGTTTGTTTTGCAATTTATATCCAGATCAGGAGAAGTAGCAGGTTCACTTTTGCCAGCCATTGCCGAGTTGCCTTTCAGAGCAGTTATTATAGGTTGCTATATGTTTGGAGATATTTACTTTTCAGTTGTTCAGTAGATTGTTGAGGTGTACTGGTTCTATTATATCAGTTTGAGTTTTGAGAGTGAGTTTTTGTTAGTGGAGTTTTCTTTTGGTAGACCACTTGTTGGAGTTTTTATATTTAGTACTTCCGCTGTGTTTTAATTTTGCAGTCAGACTTATGAGACTATTGTGACATATATCACTTGGGTTTTTCAGTTGTGATGCTTTGTTAGTCATGTATCTATTGCCAGTTTTAATATTATTATATTCTGGAATGGGTCGTGACAGCTTGGTATCAGAGCTCTAGGTTGATAGATTCTGGAGTCAAGAGTGCTTGAGGTTTTGAGGAGAGAGTTGGTATGAGTCAGTATGGTGTATATTCCGGGATTATTGTGTGTGTTACTTTGACACCCAGGAAACTACCTTGAAATCCGATTTGAAAAGCGCTTGATCAACGTATTTTTCAAATGGGAAGTCTTTGGCAGTTAATTGGAAAAGCATAATATATCGGAATACCGAGTCTAGGTTGAGTTGAGAAGTGAGTAAAAGTGTGTCAGTAGAATGTTTAGAAGGTTGAAAATCGGCAGAGGCAAGGCTTGGCAAAGGAATAGTAAGGCTAAGGACACTTAGGTGTTGCATGATTTGTTTCGCTTTACAATTATTATGAGATGTACTATATTGTGTACTTTATGTTTTGATTGTCTATAATAAGTCTTTTTGACAATTAGGAGAGTATAATGGAAAACATAGAGGATGCAGCTTCTACCGGACCTGCAGAGGGTGAGGTGAATCAGCCTCCTGCACAGGGAAATCCACCTCCAGCAGTCCCGGGTAATAGAGTTGAGGCAGCCATGGATCAGTTTCTGGAGAACCAGGCTGTATTTATGCAGTGGTAGACTGCACAGAGAGAGGGGGCAGCGGGAACCAGTTTGCTGGAGAGGTTCCGTCGAATGTATCCTGCAGAGTTTGGTGGGGGAGTATCTCCCGCCTTAGTAGAGGAGTGGCTTAAATGAGTAGAGAGAGTGATGCGTGTCATGGGCGCATCTGATGAGCAGAAAGTCAACTTAGCGACTTTCAATCTAAAGGGCGAGGCCCTAATCTGGTGGGAAGCTTATAGCCGCCAGCTGACCACAGTGGAGGAGGGTGGAGTTCCTAGGCTTATCACCTGGGACTTGTTCATCAAGGGATTCAATGATCATTTCTACCCAGAGAGTTATCGTTCTGAGCAGGAGAATGCTTTCTTGTATCTTAAATAGGGAAGTATGACAATGGATGAGTATGAGATAAAGTTTGCTGCTTTGTCTCGATATGCGGTGGAGCTGGTAAACACTGATGCCAAACGGTGTAAGAGGTTTCGAGGGGGACTGATTCCCAGTATTGCGACCCGGTTGACTCAGTTTAGAGAGAAAGACTATGATGACTTAGTGGAGATGGCCAGGATGACTGGCAAAGATGTTCAGACTTTGATGGATCACAGAGCCAAGAAGGGGAAGACCAGTGGTGGTTGGTCGGAGAAGGCGACCAGTGATGGAAAGACTTTTTCTGGCAAGGGGCACAGTGGCTCCAAATCGTAGAGAATTGGTAGAGGGAGAAGGGCAGTCAGAGTGGCAGTCAGTTTTCTAGGGCTAGTGTGCAGAGTGGAGGCCGCCGTTATTTCCAGTGTGTAGGAAAGGGGCATATGGCCCGTGATTGTTCAGAGAAGAAGACAGAGATGCCAGTTGTGAAGTGCTTTGCTTGCGGTGAGACGGGGCACAATTCATTTCAGTGCGGTAAAAATCGTAGTGCTCCAGGGCAGTGTGGCCGCGGTTCAGGGCCGTGGTCAGGAATCTGCTGTTGTTCCAGGCAGAGTCTTTGCCGTGACACGTTGGGGGGCAGAGGAAGCACCAGATGTGGTCACAGGTACTTTTTGTATATCGGGTTTCTATGCCCGAGTTCTTCTTGATTCTGGATCTACTCATTCATTTATATCCGAATCTTTTGGTCGTATGCTTGATAGACCTTCAATGGTCTTACCTTATACTTTGGCCATATCTACACCTATGGGGGAGACAGTTAGAGTGAGTACTTGTTATCCTGATTGTGCTCTAGAGGTAGAGGGGAGGCAGTTAGCAGTGGACTTAGTGCCGTTGGCAATGTCTGATTTTGATGTTATTCTGGGTATGGACTTCTTATCAGCACATCATGCTTTGATTGATTGTTTGTCAAAAGAAGTTCTATTTATTATTCCAGATGATGCCAACATAAAGATTTGGGGTGAAAAGAAAGTGGGCAAGTCTTTCCTTATTTCCAGTATGCGTGCGAGGACACTCCTTAGTAAAGGGTGTCAAGGCTATCTAGCCTATATTGTTGAGGATCGAGAAGTGGAGACGAAGATCTCAGATATTCCAGTAGTGAAAGAATTCGAAGATGTGTTTCCAGATGACTTGTCAGGAGTTGTTCCCGATAGAGAAATTGAGTTCACTATTGAGCTAGTGCCTGGGGTGAGCCCAATATCTATTGCGCCATACAGAATGGCACCGGCAGAGTTGTATGAGTTGAAAGTACAGTTGAGGGAGTATTTAGAGAAGGGCTTTATTCAGTCCAGTTTTTCACCGTGGGGTGCGCCTGTTCTCTTTGTGAAGAAGAAAGATGGCTCCATGAGGATGCGTATTGATTATCGGCAGCTGAATAGGGTGACTGTTAAAAACAAGTACCCTTTGCCCAGAATCGATGATTTGTTTGATCATTTGCAGGGGGAAACTATATTCTCGAAGATTTATTTGAGATCTGGATACCATCAGTTGAAGATCAGAGACAGTGATGTGCCGAAGACAGCTTTTCGTACTAGGTACGGACACTTTGAGTTTCTGGTCATGCCTTTTGGGCTGACAAATGCTCCTGCGGTTTTCATGGATCTAATGAATCGGGTTTTTCAACCCTATTTGGACTCTTTTGTGGTGATCTTCATTGATGATATTTTTGTTTACTCCCGTACTATGGAGGAACATGAACATCACTTGAGAACTGTGTTGCAGACATTGAGAGAGAAACAGTTATTTGGGAAGTTCAGCAAGTGTGAGTTCTGGCTGAAGAGTGTGGTTTTCTTGGGGCATGTGATATCTAGTGATGGCATTCGTGTGGACCCGAAAACGATAGAGGCAGTGGTGAGTTGGCCAGCATCGTCTAGTGAGGTCCGGAGTATTCTGTGTTTGGCTGGATATTATCGTCGCTTTATTAGTAGTTTTTAGGAGATTGCTTTGCCTATGACAAAGCTAATTAGGAAGAATTTCAGATTTGTGTGGTCCGACGAATGTGAAAGGAGTTTTCAGCTGTTGAAAGAGAAGTTGGTGAATGCTCCTGTTTTGACAGTTCCTGAAGGTACCAATGATTTGGTGATCTATAGTGATGCATCTTTGCATGGTTTGAGTTATGTTCTGATGCAGAGAGGGAAAGTTATTTCTTATGCTTTACGTCAGCTGAAGCCCAATGAGCTGAATTACCCTACCCATGACCTAGAGTTGGCAGCAGTGGTGTTTGCTTTACAGCAATGGCGACATTATCTGTATGGTGTGACTTGTGAGATTTATACAGATCACAAGAGTCTCAAATATTTGTTCACTCAAAAAGAACTAAATTTTAGACAGAGGAGATGACTATAGTTGATAAAAGATTATGAATGCTCGATTCATTATCATCCAGGTAAGGCCAATGTGGTGGTCGATGCTTTGAGCAGGAAATCAGCTGGCAGTTTATCTTGTATGAGATGTGCCAGAGTTGAGAATTTTTTTGAAGTGAAGAAGCTGAATGCAGAGTTAGATTTGGGCAGTGGAGATGTGTTGTTAGCTCTGTTTTCTGTGCGACCGACCTTTATTGATTGTATTCTTATAGAGTAGGATTCTAATGAGTTGCTGAGAAAGAAGAAACAGCAAGTAGTTGATGGCGTGGAGAGTGAGTTTCGGATTGGCAGTAATGGTATGCTTATGTTCGGACAGCGGATGTTTGTTCCTGATAGCCCTGATCTGAAAAATAGCATTCTGGAGGAAGCTCATTGTTCTTCTTATGCCATGCATCTAGGTGGCAATAACTTGTACCGAAATTTGCGGGAGAAGTTTTGGTGGAAGGGTATGAAGAGGGACATCGCAGAGTTTGTGTCCAAGTGTTTGACTTGCCAGAGGGTAAAGGTGGAACATCAGAGGCCTGCAGGTTTGCTTCAAAACCTACCGATACCTGTATGGAAGTGAGAGAACGTGACTATGGATTTTTTTGTGGGATTGTCGCGCTGTAGCCGGGGCTTTGATTCGATTTGGGTGTTTGTGGATAGGTTGACCAAATCGGCTCAGTTTTAGCCGGTGCGTGTCACCTACACCACCGAGAGGTATGAAAAGCTTTATATTGAGGAGATTGTTCGATTGCATGGAGTCCCAGTGTCGATTGTTAGCGACAGGGATCCTAAATTCACTTCGAGATTTTGACAGAGTTTGCAGCAGGCTTTGGGGACCTCATTGAAGTTCAGTATGGCTTTCTATCCGCAAACTGATAATCAGTCGGAGAGGACTATTCAGATTTTAGAGGACATGTTGCGTGGGTGTGTTCTCGATTTCTGTGGAATCTGGGATGACTACCTTCCATTCGTAGAGTTTGCTTACAATAACAGTTACCAGTCCAGTATTGGTATGGCACCCTATGAGGCATTGTATGGGAGACGTTGTCGTACGCCTATTTGTTGGAGCGAGGTTGGGGAGCGCCAGTTGTTGGGAACCGAGTTGATTCAGCAGTCAGCATATGGGGTAAAGTTGATCAGAGAGAGGCTGAAGGTAGCTCAGAGTCAGCAGAAGAGTTATGCCGACAACCGCCGCAGAGATTGAGAGTTTGAAGTGGGTGACAGAGTTTTCCTTCGAGTTTTGCCTTGGAATGGAGTGATCCATTTCATAGGCAAGGGAAAGTTAGCACCCAGGTATGTGGGACCTTATGAGATCATAGAGAGGGTTGGTGTGGCAGCTTACCGGTTATCCCTACCAACTGAATTGTCTCACTTACATGATGTCTTCCATGTATCTGCGCTTCGCAAATGCATTGGTGATCCTACACATGTTTTGCAAGACGAAGGGATTGAGATTCAGGAGGATTTGTCTTATGAGGAAGAGCCGTTGAGGATCGTTGATCGAAAGGAGCAAGTTTTGCGCTCCAAGATTGTTCGTTGGGTAAAGGTCTTATGGCGGCATCATGGCTTGGAAGAAGCCATGTGGAAAAGCGAGGATGCCATGAAGACTAAATATCCTTATTTATTCGATTCAGGTATGTCGTTTATTTTCGAGGGCGAAAATTTCTTAAGGAGGGGAGAGTTGTCACGCCCGAACCAATTTAATTTAATTAAATTAAAATATTATAATATTTTTAAAGAAAATAAGAAGGAAAAATAATATGTGAGAAGGGTTAATATTTTTTTAGGGAGTTATAATGACTTTTAAATAAAAACAAGTTTAATTATATTTAAAATACATATAAATTGTGAGGAGTGGCTCACAAAGGAAATAAAGTATTATAAGAGAAGGAAAGGAAATAATTAGGCTTCAAAATCTGTCATTAGTAGATATATAGGAGGTTATACTCTAATAGGGTTATTCCAAACCCTTGGTGGCTAGAGATCTAGAGAGGATTAGGGAGGAGGATCTTGAAGATTAGGCAATTCAAGGCCTAGATTGGAATGATTTGAAGAAACGTTCTTCTTCAATCTTGTTCACAACATCCTAGAGGTAAACTTCATGTTTTTACAATTTTAATTTTGTGCTTAATTAGTCCCAGATAGTGGTTTTTCACTAATCACATTTGGGGACTGATTTTTTAGATCTAACTTGGGAAATCATGGTTTTAGATGTTTTAAACTAGGTCTTTGAGGCCTAATTTTTGATATGATTTGAGGGAAGAAGTTATCTTCATGTTTTAGTACTTGGGTTGAGAGTTTTTGGCTTGAAAAATCAAGTTTGTAGGTGTTTTAATTAAGAAAATCGAGAAGGATTAAGCAGTTCTTACAATCTGCTGCTTTCTGTTCTAACCGGTATGCGCACTGGTACACCGGTCCGTGTGTCGGGCGGCATACCGGATGTCGTACCGGCCTTTGTTAAATCGCCCAGTAAACCTGAGGAAATATCAAAAATAAAAAAAATTGTACTAACCGGCATGCCGGCCGGCATGCCGAGTGGTATACCGGTTGTATACCGGTTGGGCTACCGGATTTGGTAAATTTTGGGCAGTAGGTTTGTCTTTTATAAAAATGAAATTTTACACTAACCAGCATGTCGGCCGACATGCCGGGCGGTACACCAGTTGTGTACCGGTTGTCATACCGGTGAGTAGAAATTTTGGGGAAATGTTTTGTGGTTGACAGGAATTGATTTTAAATTAAATATAAATATTTTGAGGGGAAATTCTTGACTGTGAGTCTGTAAAATCGGTAAATATAATCCTTAAAAATTATAATTAAGATTTAGAAGGATTATTCACTTATTTATATCGTATAACAGGAGATCGTCCAGAGTCTTCCAAAGCGGCTCAGTAGACTCATATTCGACGAGCTTACCTTACTTGGTGAGTGTGTAGCTACCTTTTTATATATGTTCTTTGTTTGTGTATGAGTTTGTGTTTAGTTGTAGTGGTTACATGCTTTTTATGTGATAAATGCATAGGGATAGATGCCTTTATTTCCTACTTGCAAGCATGTAAAATAACGAAAAAAATTATAATATGTCGAGGTTGGGACTGCAGGACCAACGGCATAAAAAGTGGATTGTGACATGTCGAGGTTGGAACTGCGGGGCCAACGGCATGAAACATGGATTGTGAAATGCTATGTGCATTGTGATATGTCGAGGTTGGAACTGCGGGGCCAACAGCATAAAAGATTATGGGGGAAAACCCCTTAACATGTTGAAGTCGGGCTGCGGTTCGGTGACATGTTGTGTGTTGAGGTTGGAACTGCGGGGCCAATAAAATGAGAAAGTGCTATGAGCACGTTATACCAAAAATTAAATAAAACAATACATGAAAGTGGCTTGTGTACGTGATAGATGGGGAGAGACACCACCCCTTTGAATAGTTGTTTGTGTACGTGATAAATGGGGAAAGTCACCACTCTTTGGACAAATGCATGTTTACGTGATAGATAGGGGAGAGGCACAACCCCTTAGTTACTTGTTCTTTACTTGTACTTTACCTGTACACTGTGAGCTCTCTTTACATTATCAAAGTGCATATATCGACTGTTGTAGCTGACACTCCTGGATATCTTTTGCTGTTTGTTTTGCAATTTATATCCAGATCAGGAGAAGTAGCAGGTTCACGTTTGCCAGCCATTGCCGAGTTGCCTTTCAGAGCAGTTATTAGAGGTTGCTATATGTTTGGAGATATTTACTTTTCAGTTGTTCAGTAGATTGTTGAGGTGTACTGGTTCAATTATATCAGTTTGAGTTTTGAGAGTGAGTTTTTGTTAAAGGCGTTTTGTTTTGATAGACCACTTGTTGGATTTTTTATATTTAGTACTTCCGCTGTTTTTTTATTTTTGCAGTCAGACTTATGATACTATTGTGACATATATCACTTGGATTTTTCAGTTGTGATACTTTGTTAGTCATGTAAATGTTGCCAGTTTTATTATTATTATTATATTCTGGAATGGGTCGTGACAATTTCATTTTCATTTTCAGTAGTATGTAGTAGGTTTCCTTGATGTTGTTCAATATTTCAGTTATTTCGGGCACGGGTTTTGTTTTTACCCAGTTTGTTGAGCCCAGTGAACTATCTTTTGTACTCAGTGATGACGTCAGCAGTTTCAGTTTTTCTTTAGCAGATGTTATTTTTAGTTGTGTTTAGTTGTAATCTGTTACTATGATATTGTCACGTCACTAATCCGGTAATTACCATGATATTTGTCGGGTTGGGTCATGACACATGATCCCAGGATCACGTCTCCCTAACTTACCACACTACCGGATGACCTAGCAGAGCATGCCGAGTGTCGCTCCCAGAAAAATTTTCTCCCTCTCACCCTTTCCCAGATTGTGCGCGGGACGCCAAGGGGTTGAGTTTGTACTTTTTTCTTGGATTTGAATGCGACTATTTTGTTTGAAATATAAAATTGACAGCTGGGATTAAAATTGAGTTCAATTAATGATAGATCGAATCTTCACCGCGAAACAATCTATTATTAATCAACTTTTTCAGAATCGCCACTTGACATAGAGTTATGGTGTGTCAAGTCACCGTTTTTGGAAAAGCTACTTTGATTTGCATAACCAGAGTTGGGTTTGAGAATTTACTGTTACGAGTAGGGAAGGTGTTAGGCACCCTACATCGCCCTTAAGGTACTTCATTTTTCAAAACAAACCTTTTAATAAAACTCAATTATTCTCGGTCAAGAGAAATATAATGTGCAAAATGTACATTCAGAAAATATATGGCGCGGACGTTCAAGTGATTCTGTGCTTTTAATTTTGATGATGATGATGATGATGATTTTTGATTTTGAAATGAAAACAATTGATCTTGAGTTTTGATTTTGAATGAAAGTCTTGAATGAAAATGTTGATTTTTTATGTTTGATTTTGATTTTGGGTTTAAATTCCGAAAAGGATAATAAGTAATTCAGCACGTTGAATTTACAAATTATTTCTTGGATCCAATGTCAACTTGCTAATATCTTCGCCATTGACCCGAATAATGGAATTTAAAGATTTTGATTATATTTGATTTTTTGTTAATTTTGTTATTTCATGTTTTTGTTAATTTTAAATCCCTGAAAGGATAACAAGTAATTCGCCAATTTGAATCGCAAGTTATCTCTTTCATTCGAACCGATCGATTACTTGATTCGCCGACGGTCCGAACTAAGGGGTGAATTGATTTATTTGATTTGAAAAGAAATAAAGGTGATGAACGAACAGTAGCGAGGGGTCGTGCTGGCATAATCGAGCTGAACGATACCACCTCTAATAATAAATACAATAAAGATATACGACGGCGCGGGGTCGTGCTGGTCATGGCCAGGATGATCAATACCACCACCCGAAACGCACACCACAGAAAATAAAAGATAGATAAAATGAGGGGTCGCGCTGGCGAGGCCACGCTGATCGATACCGCCTCCTAACATGAAACACTATGAGAATGAAAAGCAACAATTGAAACGACGAGGGGTCATGCTGGCGAGGCAAGGATGATCGATACCGCCTCTGAAACGCACGCCATAAAAAAAGATATATAAAATGAGGGGTCGTGCCGGCATGGCTAGGCTGTTTGATACCACCTCAGAGAACGCAATGCCGTAAAAAAATACAATGAGGGTTCGTGCCGGCATAGCCAGGCTATTCGATACCTCTTCAGAAAACGCACGCTATGAACATTGAATTTATTGATTTTTGATAATGAAAGGCTAATTTTCCGGTCGTCAAAGTGTGACCGAACAGCCGGTAGGCATATCCATACGCAAGGCCGAGATGTCGCAAAGTGATACGTTGGGAAATTAACTTTTTATTATGTCGCAGAAAACAAATCACGGATGGTGTCTGTGATTTATTTTCTTACGCGAACATGTAATTAAATGAATTGCGCGGCGACAAAAAAATGTAAATATATATCTATACCTTGTTGGTAATTACAATTGGGAGGATAAGTTCGCCGATAATATCCGCTCGATTATAATACGTTATAGTATCCGGGTACAAGAATCCCGACTATACCGAACTATAATCCGGGAATCTATACCGGGACTTTTTTAAAAGAATGATATTTTCAAAAACAAAAGGGAAGACGAGCTGGAAATTTATTAGCTAAATTTCGGCAGCGCTTCCGCTACAATGGACGTTTTTAGGGTTTTTCGGGAATGAGGAAGTTTTGGGGTTGGATTGTTTTTGGGAGAGCTTTGGTCTCGGGATTGAATAGATGCTGATTTGGGGCTGTTTTGGCTCTTGAAATCAGTTGGTAATATCGAAGATCGAGCCGGGTTTGGACGCAACGAGGCTTGGGGTGATTTTGGCTTGAATTTGGAGAGGTTTTTGAAGGCTTTAGGACTTCTGTCTGAGAGGTTTGATGTAGGAGAGTTTCAGTAGTAACCTTGGGTGTGTCTCCTCTCTCCTCAATGGCCTGAGAGGCCACTGCTTATATAGGACCATGTCACACCTATAGGTACGACATGCATCAAGGATCTTTTTGGCAGCTGGCTGGAGTGGTTGCATGATTTGGGGGAGGGGTTGGGATTCCCTTGGCTCCTTCATTTTGCCTCCGAATTCGAATTATACAAAATGTATATACTTTTATATAAAGTATATTACTTTTGTCATTTTGTCGCCGAAAATTCCGATCGCGATACGCTACGCGCTGAGCTGCCGGGGGATGATCCGGATGACCGATTCGTCACTGAATACAGTCGTTGAACTCGCCTCGCCGAGTAGATCATGAAGAATTTTTCGCTTCACGTTGAATGTAATCTGGTAAAAAAGGTAATCCTCGAGCCATTATTCTGAACGTCCGCCCTCTGATTCACTACTTTTCTTCCGAAAATGACTTCGCAGTCGCAACTTTCCCTCAGTAAATGTCTGTCTTTTCATTGAGAATCTATAAAAAAATGTGTAGCGTCATTCTGATGTCAGCTCGTTCCGTTATGCTAATCTGAACAAAATAACTTCACGGGCCACTAAATTCCAGTTTTTCAATCTCTGTCGTAGTTTGAGGTGCCATTGCCTCAGGAATGCAGTTACCGACGCATTGATGTTGAAACTTGAATTTTTGGATCTTCGGATGTGATTCTGTCGGTACCGGCTTAGGATGCGTCTTCGGATGCCGATTTTTGCTGTTCGGACCATGTTCTTTCTGAACTACTCATTTGCTTTGCAGTTTTTCTTCGGGTATTTTCCTTGTTCAACGAAATTCCGACATGTCCTCAAATTTTGAAATCCGTCGCTCGGCTTTCGATATTTGTTCGGATGATTCAAACCGTCCGGACAATGGATAATTACGTTTTGATCATTCCGGGCTTTGATTTTCTGATATTCGATAGTGGGTCAAAATGGGGTATCAACAGCTTCCCCTCTTTGTGTATTTTTGCACAGCACCAATACACAAAGATAAAAAGATGCGACATTTTGATTTGCTGTGTGTACTTTCTCATATTTTTTCTGTCTCCTTGACATTATTCCATTTTCATTCGTCGAATCGGAAAAATTGTCTGAATTCATTTGGACATTGTTCCGCGCCCGCAAGATTGTATTTCGGACCGGCAGTACGCGATAGAGATAAGAACAACCAGATATTTTTTTTTCACGAATCTTATCGCCTCGTGAGTTGTGCCATTGGTCTATATATTCCAGAAGAGAGCTCCTTCTTCCCCACATCTTTCCCACTGCTCTAAAACTCTTCCAAGCTTCTGAAGTTCTATCACAGTTGCTCGGCTACGCTCGTGACTTCTTTTGACGCTCGAAATTCTGCCGAATCTTACTCCCCGACTGTATCTTCAACCTCCGTAAGTGATCTTCTTCATTTTTCTTTCGTTTCATTGATCGTCTACGCCATATTCTACTTTCATGTACATATACAAAAACCATAATCAGTAGTTGTATATACCTTCGCGCTTATGATTTACGCAATACGTACCGTTATGGCGTCCGCGTGTATGCCCGCTGAAACAGAATTTTTGATTCATGTTTGCATCCCCCTCCTTTTTTGGAAGAAGGAACGTCGATTTGATGACGTCTTCGCACGCGTACATTTTTTTACTTTTTGGATAGACATTTTTACAGACTCGTCGCGTCGTAGAAATAACAAATCGTATAATGCCTTTGATTGTTCGCTCTTTTTTGGAAAATTTTTGTAAGTTTGCTTTGTCGAAAATATGATTTTTTGAAATTAACGTATTCGCAATCAAAAATTCCCTTATATACATAATCGCTGTTTTGAAAATTCGCGTGTTTAGATTCACGCTTAATACTTAAAAACTTATTTGAATAATTTTTTTGAAA